>JAYMSV010002855.1:0-10542 GCA_036897745.1 Erodium moschatum | reverse complement strand
ATTAATAGATATGTTTAAATCTGGAATATGAAGCACAATGATTTGAACTCAGATCTCTTATCCATCCATGATACAGAAAAAAAACAATGGGTGAGGAGTAGAAAATTACAAGTTGCTATGTCAATACAAATTGAACCAATTGATAGTTATTTTAATATTGGCATATTTAATTTAATGATTAAAATAGAGAATAAAGATCGTAAGTGTCATTGTTAGTCTTTAGTTGAGTATAGATCTAAGATAGCCTCACGTGACCATGTGTGATCCTAATCATGAGGACATCACGTGATCCCAAAACTATTGACTTCAATTAATATCACTTGCTTGTTAAATTAGGCCACTTCTTTTATCCAAAAAAAGAAAAGAAATTAGGCCACTTCTTAGTATATATACCTTCTCCAAATTTCAAATATTAAATGAATCAGGTGATTTTTTATGACGAACGATTATCATACTAAATTGTCTCTTTTATCTGAACCCATCGTTTTTGAATCGATTTCGCATATGTTTAGGGTGTTTCCTCTTAGTTCTCGTAAATATTCAAGAGATTTATGTCATTAGACCAATTTCGCATATGTTTAGGGCGTTCCCCCTTAGTTCTGCCACTGGTCCCGGGAGTAAACGTACTTGGAGAAAAGGTAGTGGTTGAGTGAACATTAGGGGGAAGCCTCTAGATGCAAGGCGGTGAAGTTGGAGGCCGTCTTGTTCTATTGGTAGTCGCTCGACTTTTGTTACCGCTAGAATGAACGGTACAATGAGGAATTCGAGAGAGTTTTTTATGGAAGCTAAGTCTGGGTTTGGTTCAAAGATCCGGGTTTTTACTCACACCCCAACTCGTCAAGGGTGGTGCTGGCCACCGGTCCATTTGCTTTCGACTCATCCTCCGATGCTCCTTCCACCAGCTCACCCTTGTCAAACTTGTATTTACTCTGCAACACAGTGTAGTTTAGTTCAGTTCACTCCGTAAAACAATGTCCTTCGATAATAGCAAGCAGAATGAGTACGAATAATCACAAAAGATTATGAGCACGAAGAAAGCTTACATGAATAATGGCCTATTCGTTCATTCTTTTAATTGAGATGAATGATGAAATAAAAGGCCTAACATTATAATTCAATACTATAACTATAGTAATAAAGGAGTGTGAATAAAGAGATAATGAGCCCTGAAAAAAGAAAAAGAAAAACATTAAAAAGGCTTAACTGTTAAAGTTGGTGTGAAAAACTCGGTTGCTTTTCTTTTTAAACTCAGTTCACACATTTATTTAAAATAAGGAGAATGAACTCCAAAGTCCACACATTTATCTGAAATAAGAAAACCATAGTTGAATATTCCTATCAAAAAAGAGCAAATCATATCAATCAGGAAATAGTAGAGATTATTAAACCAGGCACACCGTTCAGAAAAATAAAACCGACCATACCGTTATGTCTAAGTCATTTAAAGATCCCCAAAATATTAACAATCACAAAGGACTAAATATATTGTTTCTCTCCTCAGCAGCAAATGCTACAAGGTTCCTTCAACTGGATTATGAAACTAAAGTAGAGGATGATATTCTTCCCATATTCAAGAAAGGGGAGGCTCGGAATTGTCTCATGGTATGCTCCAATTCTATAAATTAGTGCTAGTGCTAGAGATGCAATTTAAACTAATCAAGTCTGCATGCCAAAAGCAACCAAAATGAGTAAGAAATGTGATATTGAAATTATCAGGTACACAACTATGTAGAAACATGTCTCTTAAATAATTTTCAGCAACTCAAAGATAGAACAAAGCCAAAACTAAAGCTTCATAGTGATGAACAGACAGAAGAGAATTTTGTGCAGTATAAAAGAGAACAAAATTAAGGGTCTCTTACTGTATGCTTATAAACAGGCTCTGGCTTCATATGTCAGGCTTCATTCCATTGAAGCTATGAGTGTCCCGTTTATAGATTTCCGTGTCTCCTGTAAAAAGAGAAGGAATTAGGTGAAAGCAACGCGCGGTGCTTGCTGCACAAATTGGTCTGTTAAGAAAATGTGTTTATTTTTGTTCAGTAAAAGTGTTTAGTGAGACTTGACAAACAATATAATATACGAAGTGAGCAAACATTATTTGGATGTACATATTGGTCGAGCTTCTTAATGTGCATTCCTGCCATAATATGTAGTAATCTATGAGCATTACAGGGATAGACTGGACAATGATGTTGACACAAAAGCAAATTCCGTACACTTCAAAACTTCCTAATAGAAAGATAGAATGTTATAATCACACATGACTGCTTATGAACAGTGTTCGGCAAAGGTTTAGACATACATTAGTGTATTTAAAGTATCTAACAAATTTAGGGTTTTAGTTTAGCTATTCCTGCCTATTAGAAATTATATCGACTAAAATCCCTGAAAGCCAGATTTGTGGCCAGACTTCACCATTCTATAAAAAAACACATTCACTATCATTTCTCCCCCTTTTCCTTAATCCTTCTCTCTATCTTCGATTTCCCATTTTAGAAATATTTCCTGTTTCTAGTTTATTTCATATTGAGAGCAGAACAATCTCCTATATACACTTAAAGAAGAGCTATCACTGTTTCTAGTTTATTTCATATTTAGTGTAGAACAGTCTCCTATATACTCTGTACTTAAAAAAGAGCTATCAATAGTTAAAAACTCACATGGCGCCCAAGACACTTTCAGCATCAGAAACATTCCATAACAATAAGCAGTTTCAGCGCCGTCCTCTCCCCAATCCAACAACTTAACTATGGTATTCAAAATAAAATTATGATGAGAAATCTTAACCATATTAATCTCTAAAAGCTTTATTAAGGAGAAGAAAAATAGGTTAAAATCAACAGAAAAAAAAAAGATTATTATATAGGCAATAGCTATATCAGGTTAGCAAGATTTCCAATAGTTATAATAAGGAAATCACAAAGCAGGTCAATAAATTAAAGAATGAGCGAGTACAAGACAAGCTAAGCAAGTCAAGTGAAAGGAATATAATAATAAATGAAACAATGTGAAGAGGTGATTACCTGTAACATCTTGGTTATCATAACAAACCCGATATACAGTACCATAAGTCCCACGAGCTATCTGATATTGAAAATCAATGTCCTACTCTTCCTTAATTGTTTCAGTTTTGGTGGTTGGTGGTTGCAATCGAACCATGCTCAGATTCTCCAACTGCATATCCAAGTTTTTGAGATCAATTTCATCGGCCCTGAAAACCATGTCCTTGCTACTGAAAGGATCAACTGGTCATTCAGTTCCTACTCTTAGCTATAATGCCTATCAGATCGTTGCTGCTAGCAGCACCAGGCCCGAACAAACCTCTAGGGCTGTTAGTTACTATATTTTCTTCCTTGGAGAGAATTGCCAAGTAGACGCGAATGAAATACAGTCATCTGATATTGAAAATAATTTGTAATTCCTCTAAAAATAGCACATGATTCACCAATTCATACAAGACATTCCCTAACCCTGACTTGCTTTTTTCTCATCATCAACAACAAAAAATGCAAAGTATATTATTAAAGAAAAATTAAGAGTGATCAACGCGTACGCATATGTATGTGTATGTCTGGAGAGAAGCTTAAAGGGGGGAAGACCTTTGTAAGGGCATGTGCTGTAACTAAAGGGGCATCCCCTAATCCACACTGCAACGACATGGGACAAAATTTCAGAGATAGAAGAAAAACGATTTCAACCAACCATAGCAATATAGCTGGCATGTATGAGTTAGGGGAATACTTATGTGAAAACAGGAGGTTTGGAAAATTAAATATGAAAACTGGAAACTAAACTTAGCCATTGGATTGCAATTTTAACAGTTATGCCAAAACAAATGTCAATACGACTCTGGTGACAAAGACCTCCTGTATGGTAAAGGAGATGAGTTATGCCTGAAACACAAAACAGATAAATAAATCAGTCTTTGCACCAATCTATTTTTATCCCTTAAGAACAATGATATGAATTATAATTATAAACAACATAGTCATTTCTCTATATAGGGTGATCAAAATCTCAAACCACTGTTTAGATACTCGTTTTAGACTATAGACTTAAGATGTTTATCTTTCTCAATCATGTGATCTTAATGTCCAATACATAGATCATATTTTGTTTAATTCAAAGATTTTGGCTCCTAAAAACTAAATAATCCTATACACGCACTTACCTCCGCATCACGCAGATTGTTATAGATGTCAGAGGCATAAAGACTGCATAGTAGAGGATTATTCTAAACAATATAAAGGCCGATAACATCTGGATTGCTTGATCCTATGAAATCTCCAAGTATACCACCTTTCTTTTCTGCAGGTGAAATAGAGACTGTTAGCTGCGTATAACTCAGACAAAAAATGGTACCATCTAATTATGAAATCTATATTGTCTTCTATATCTATATCACAACTAAGTTTATCACCAAATCAACAATGCAAAAGAAACACTACGCACCATATGAGCTACTATTGTCTAATCTCTATCTAATTACTCATACCTGATCAGAAAATGTACAGAATCATGATCGATTTCTAAAGCATGTCAAGTGTGATACAAGTTTTAACCAAGAGTAACGTCAGTACGGTTCGCAAGTATATTTGCAAAGCCAAGACAATCAAGTAATGCATATATGATCAGTAGAAAATATCGTCACAATTTGTATCGTTTGGCAACATTAACTGCAAAAGTATAAGCAATGTCTTTCTACCCTAATTCCTTCAGCTTTTCAGTACAACCTTGCCCAACACCTCAATAACCCAATACACACAGTTACAGTTCACTACCATGTACTTTACATGATTTTCAATCACTACCTATAGTTATTTTGTATCAGTTTACCACGATGAACATTGTTTTGTCTCAATTTTTCATAATTTGAGGTTTTTATGACAAAATTACCCCTTATATAAAAAGTTCCAAAAAGACTAATTGGGTAAAAATTACAAAGGATGGACATCTTCTTACTTTAACATTTCTATTTTTCTAAAATTAGGTTTTTACATCAAGGGTAATTTCCTTATCAAACCTCAAATCACGTTACAAAAAGAAGTACATGGTAATGAATTGTAATTACTCCTATTAGTAATATAACGAAATTTCTAAATAAGAAAATGGACACTTGTTTTCGGACAACATGATAGATGGAAGGAGGGTCATTTAAAGTAAAAAGACACTGAGACATACTTGGGATCCGATCTCAGTTTCTCGACCTTGTGCACCACCTAGAGGTTGATGGATCATTATCCTTGCACTTGGGAGGCTGTACCTTTTCCCTTCAAAATTACCATTTGAAACGTTTAAGGAAATGAATAGACCATAAAGGAAGACATATACCAAATTCTGTGTACAAAGTTATATGGGTTAATTGCACATAAACTACCTTAATGAATTTCCCACAAACACATGACCCCATAGTAAATTTCCAAACACATGACGACCTTTGTGAGTTTTCACGTGTTACCATCGTACTTTAGACAGAAACCACCAAATATTTGGTAACGCCAGTTTACAATTTTATAATATCCCAAAATTACTTATTCCCATCCTTTTATCTTCCTATTTCAAAATAACTACGTGGAGGATTTCGAGAGAGGCATCAAATTGAAATTGGAAGAGTGAAGTGTGAGCATGAGTACTTTTGGGATATTTCATTTACACTCAAGTGACGAAATAGATATCCAACGGTTTCGTCTATTTCATACTATGGTGACACGTGAAAATTCATAAGGGTAGTCATGTGTTTGTGGGAATTTCCCGATGGTCAGGTGTTTCTGGGCAATTCATAAATGTAGTCATGTGCAATTTACCAAAGTTACATAAGTCACGGAAACTAGTTACCTTTGGTTCCACCACTAAGAAGAAAAGCTCCCATACTGTTGAGAAAGAAAACACAAACCACAATCAAGAGCTAAGAAACTAAAATCTATGCTGCACTTACGGTGGACTAAATCTTAATAACCGAACCGAAATTAAGAATCAAGAAGAGCGAGCTATGGGTTCAATAAACATCGAAAGCAAAAGTTTTGGTGGAAGAACAAAACATCACAACATAAATCCTTTAATTAGTCCGAAGTTTTACCTGGCTGCAAGACCCACGCAGACAGTGGCAACATCGGGCCGGATGTGTTTCATAGTATCGAATATGGCCATACCTATTAAAAATGATGTAAAAGGATAGCCGTATTAGGACAACACAGCCCTATCAAAGACAATTCCCAGATGCAATAAGGACAGAGAATCAAGAGGAAACAAAAATAGGAAAATTGCAAAAAGTACCCCGAAGTATTCATTTTTTTCCAACTTGTAGCCCTCTTCTTTGATGATTGCAAAAAAGTACCTCGAACTTGTCTTTTTTTTTGCTACGTGTATAAAAATGACGTTTTACCCCTACAATTTAGATTTTTTTTAAAAAAGAAAAAAAATCCAAATATTTATATCGATTAATTTTCTTCCTTTTTGTATCGTACAAAGAGTAAGAAATTTAAGGGATATGAAAACTTGGATTTTTTGTTTTTAAAATTTTAAAATTAAATTTCCAAGGGTAAAATTGTCATTCTGAAAAAAATTTATATGAAGTGCAACAAAAAGACAAGTTCAGGGCACCTTTTGCAGTTACCAAAGCAGAGGGCTGCAAGTTGCAAAAGGGAATACCTCAAGGTACTTTTCTGCAATTATTCCTAAAAAAATTACCTGCACTTACGGATCCTCCGGGAGAGTTCACATACAATATAATGTCCTGTTTAGAGATTTGGACATGCATTAAATATAATTTCATAGGGATGTATATTTGGAACTTCAAAGCTATGGAAAAGAAACATAATCAAACAAGAAACAGATTTCCAGTCCATTGACAACCGCCTTAAGTTTTTTTAGTCCCATATTACCCAAATTCCGCCAACAGTTGGGTGTGAAATTATGAGGATACCCTCATGTAAAAAAAGGAAAAGGGTATTTTTTTCCGTTTCACATGGAAAAGTTGACGGAATTGGATACTTGACAACCCTCTTTAAGTTTTTGATACTCATTTTACCCAAATCCTGTCAACGTTTGGGCGTAAAATAACAAAAATACCCTCATGTAAAAAAATAAGGGTATTTTACCCATTTCACACGCAAAAGTTGACGGAATTGAGGTAAAGTGAGACTAAATAAACTGAAGAGTGTAACCAGAAACTTTGTAAACTAAGGGGTAGTTGATTGAGAAAGGTGCATACTTAAGGGTAGCTGAGTGAGATTTTCCCTTATATTTTTGCTAGTAAAGATGAAAACACAAATTTAAACATAAAGGTAAGTAACTGCACCAAAAAATTGCTTCTCAAATACGATTTTCACTCAAACATAAGAACCATGAAGACAGACGGAGCAAGAACGACTACTAACATACCTTCTTAGGATCAATGGCATCAAGATGGAGAAGCTGAGACACAAGAAGGGTTGCCATCTCATCATTGACTTCACCACCGCAACGAATAATTCTCTGAAACTCGATACAGATGAATTACTAAAACTAGCTAAGATAGGATGGAACATCCGATACTTAAACCAAAACCAATTCTAATGGAACCTTACATGGTTAAAGAGCTGGTTTGTTAGGTTCCGTATACCCTCAAGTATCATTGGAGGTGGACCTTGCGCAGCTCGCACCTCCGGCATGCCCATAAATGGTGAAGATGGAATTGCCAAATCATCTCTGCAGAATTAAACTTCTAACTCGATAAATAGTTACACAAATTATAACTATTTGGGCTACCCGTATTTCTCTAGTCAATAGGAAAAGTAAAGAGAGCAAAATAGATAGAATTTAATTTTATGGATAATTGCCAAAAGGTTCCTTGAAGTATTCACTTTTTTCAATTTGTAGCCCACTTCTTTGATAATTGCAACAAAAGACAAGTTCATGGTACTTTTTTGCAATTCTCAAAGAGGGGGCTACTAGTTGCAAAAAACGAATACCTCAGGGTATCTTTTTGCAATCATCCCTAGATAGAATTTAAACTTTATGCACCACCTTGCTCAGACAATTTCATTTTTAGTCTAATACTAAACATCTTAATGTATTCCCATATTGCTCCATGTATCAATTGGAGTAAAAATAACAACACACTTAGATCAAAAAATTCAATTTCTTCACCACTAATCTAGCAATCAAACGTGAAAGAGAAACTAAGATTGAATCGATATTAGATATTATCATGTTGATATTCTTACCAAAAACATACCTTATAGACCAAATCCCTTTCCTGTAGCTCCTATCTTCCTCAACATAAACAGCTTTCACTGGATTGGACCTGGGCCTCTTTTCAATACCCTTTACTCTCAAATTCCTATCACAAATCAAACCAAATTCAGAATGTCAAAACCACTCAGCCAGAAAAAGTAAATTCATTGACAAAAACAAGACTTTGAATCTCAATCCATCTTCCAATACTGTGAAATGCTTACAACTTAAAAATTACACAATTTTCTACACTCACTATACAATTTCTCAGCAGCCAAACAGGTACAACAACAACTAATGCAACTAAAACCACACCCTCGAGCTCAATTTTCCTGTCCAGTTCCAGAACCCAATACACCAGGCTTATCCGGAAGACGAACGGACATGAAATTCTAACCCCCTTATACTAAAATTTTCCTGGAAACCAAACAGAGGATGAGAAGACACGAACCTGGACTGGAGGGTAGCGGAGCGGAGGGAGAGACCGTGAGACTGAGCACGAGAGCGAGTACCGGAAGAGAAGCAGAAGCCATGGTTGACGATGGAGATCGAATACGACGTCGCAGCGCACGAATTGGCCATTTTTCGCTATACCCTTTTGAGCTGAGTCCGAGACTGAGAGAGCTTCACCAGAAATTCTGAGATTTCTCCTCAAAATTGAGGATTTGGAAGAAGAGCGGACGATAGGGTATGTGGCGCACAGTGAGCAATGCAGTCACGGAGGGCTTAACGTGCGCGGGCTGATAACTGAGTCCGAGTCTAGCCGGGTAAGTAAGTGGGCACTAACTCGGTGTAGGCCCTATATTGATCACTGTCCACTTTTGGGCCTAGCCCATTACAATATCTCAATTGATTTTATTTGAGTTGAACTAATACATCAATTTTGTTATTTGGCATATGAAACCATTTATTTTAAATTATGTAACACATGCATAGTTCATTGATAATAGAAATATTTGGCTATAAATGAGTAATCGAAACATTTTCATAAAAGGCTTATTAAAAGGAACGAATATATCCAAGTGTTCGAACGCCTCATGATAGATCCGATCATGTTGGGATGCTTCGCACGAATGGGATAGATTGGCATGTCGTCTTGAATCGCTGGGGTAACCCGATCCAAGGTGTCGTGGAACGGTACATCGTCTTACCGTCTCACCAGGCTGGGATGCTTTGCACGAAGGGGATATATTGACATGTCGTCTTGAATCGCCGGGATAATCCGATCCGGGATGTCGTGGAACGGTACACCATCTTACCGTCCCACAAACCATTTGATAACCGTCATGTGGACGAAAACGACGAAAAAAAAAGACGAGGCTCGTACCTAACGTACACCAAAAAGGCGACGCCCAAAACCAAGTTTTCGTTAAAATATCGAGTGAATACATAAACCAATCATATTCATGATGGAAAACAAAAGCCTAAGGTACAATGCATATGAAAAGTTTTGGCTTTTTCCCTTTCACTCCTCACCTTATGCTTAATTACATTTCTAGCTTGTATTTACTACGAATTGCACACGGTTGCTCCTCATGAGACATGTGGGGTAGAGGTGGGTCCCACTCATATATTTGGAATTATCTGCCGATGGATCAAGCAGACAGATATTTACTTAGGCTAGTATTATAATTTAAGTGAAAATTATGTATTTCAAAATCTACTAAAAAAAATTCGTATTTTTATTTTTATATATAATCCTTCAGTTTCATATATACTATATAACGATAACATTTATCGTTAAGTTACATAAACATGAACTAAAATTAAATATTTGTTACATAGTTTTTTATCCTCTATATATATTGGTCTTTATTAGTTATTCAGACATTAATCATAGTTGTTAACTGACTTCTTTTTATATATAAAACACAACTAGTAAACCACCTGTTGTAAAGAAGATTACAAACAAAAAAAACTGATGAGGGTATATTGGTAATTAGGAGTACCATGTTATCTGTCCTTTCTGTCAATGCAGAGCACAAAATGCAGAGCACACATTTCTCTGTCTAGGACAGTATAGGTGTACACCAAAAATGAACTCTGAAAAGGGGTCATTGTGAGTCAACACCGGACACGATTTCTATTTATTTGATACTGAATAAATGAGTAGCAGAAAACGACAAAACCAGAGGACACACACACCAAAGGTTTCGGACCCTATAATAATAGGGTAAAGCATTTACAAACGGGCACAATGTTTTTGAGACCTTTGCTTCTTTGGGAAAATAAAAATGATCACTTTAATTTTGTTGCCATTAACGGAATATTATCCAAAATTTATTTTTAAGCGATACATATCCGAAACTTTACTTTCGTAATGATAAG
>JAYMSV010002854.1:0-10543 GCA_036897745.1 Erodium moschatum | reverse complement strand
CATGGTTCGGGTTTATGGATTAACACTTTGGTTATTGTTTGGTTGAGCCATAAATTCATTAGGTAGAACCAACAAATGAAAGTTTCATTATCGACCCAATATTTATTGAGTCGCTATTGAAACAAAAAATATGATATAAAAAACTATAAAATCTGTTTTGAAAAGGTACGACGTCGTGTTGGCATCATTCATGTCTGACTCAATAACTGCTTAGTCAGGAATGAATGTGTTTATAAACAAACCAAATATGATTTTAAGTCAAAACATATCTCTCCCTCACTGATTCTCTCTCAAGTTTCTCGCATTCCTTCGATCCAGCTCTACCATCCGTCTATCCATCTCTTGTCGTCCAGCATCAACAACACCAGCTGAGCCCCAACTGATTGCAACCCCCTTCTTTCGATGAAGCTTCTCCACATGTTTCGTGCTCTCCTCCTCCAGCGAAGCTCCTCCTCCTCGAGCCCTCTATCTCCAGGTAAGTCCCGAGCCCTTTTTTGTCTGTTTGAAATAATAGTTGGATTAGATTTTTTTGGGTAGACACTCCCTAGGGCTTCGTGGGAGGGCTCGGTGTCGTGACTCGAACCCAGAGAGGGGGAGGGAGTCGTTAAGCAGTAGGTCCTGAGTAAAAAGTGGGAGGGCTGGGTGTCGTGATTCGAACCTGGTGTCGTACGTCTATGCGTCTCTCGCCGTCCAGTAGCAACAACCCCCCCGAGGCCTAACCGATTGCGGCTCCTCTTCTTCTGGCGAAGCTTCTCCCCGTTTTTCGTGCTCTTCTCCTCCAATGAAGCTCCTCCTCCCCGATCCCTCTATGTCCAGGTAAGTCCCATGCCCTAATTTTTTCTGTTGGAAATAACATTTGGATTAGTTCTTTTGTGTAGACGCTTCATGGCCTTCACAAGTAATGGTCACCGCGGTGGGAGGGCTGGGTGCCGTGACTCGAAAACCCCAGGGGAAGGGGAAGGGAGGGGTTTGGGATACTTGTTCATGACATAATGGCTCGGGCTGGGTTGCTTCGGGGTGGGATCGAGTCCGATCAGTCGCGACGGACGTTCCTTCCGAGGTTTGGGGCCTCCTCCGCCATGAGGGACAAGTCGAACTAAGGAGGGGAGGAGTTGTCCGTCCTAGGGCCCCACAGGCAGTTCACATCCATATGACAAATACAATCACAGTCTAAACAGAAACCCGGTAGTCTCTCGTACTGGAGGTGATCTTGAATAGGTAGGGGATCCTCGGGATGCTTAAACATATGACACGCCATTGAGGAGCGCCCAAATCCTTCCAAAAACGAACCCTAAAGGTACCGTCTCGCCCTAACCCTGCTGGTCTGTCTCCACATCGACGAATCTACCCAGAGCCTTTCCAGTGATAACGCATGTGGTGGGAGTGAGTCCCTTCGGGGTATGTCAAATGACCATGGCTCCCTTCGGTGGGCTCGATCTTTGGCGGCCTTAAAGGAAAAGTAGAATCCTTAAATACTCCATCCTAAATCTTGGATGACGAGTCAGCTGTCGTCCCAAACGTTGACCATGAGACCTTCCATCGTCGATCGTTGTAGGACCTCTTGGTGAAAAGACTTGGGTGTTTTTTTCTCTATTATTAATTAAGTATTACTTTATTTTCTTTACTATTAAAAAAAACATTCTCAAAGATGTGATAGAAAATAGAATACAAACGAGGCGGGTATATTTTTGAAATGACACTCGACAGTGAGTCTTTACTTGAAAATTTATCAAGATATGATTTCAAAGTTAGTCGATGCACAGTCTCCCGCTAAATTTAAATTTGAAAAAACCAAAACCCCTAATATAATATTTTAATAAATTTCCTTATTTAGGTTTATACAATTATTAATTTATAATATTAACAAGACCCTAAACTTTTATAGACGGTTTTTTAAAATATCAAGTTAAACGTAGAAAAGATAATTATCTCAGGAAGTTTATTAATTTATCTAGGAAAATCGTTGATTACATGCCCTCGAATCACCTTTTTAGCGTAAGTGTGTTGTCCTCACCTTTCTTCTTCAAAAACACACTTACACCTTCCATTTATTATAAAATAAAATAACGTTTTTCGTTAACTTTTACTAATTCCGATAACATGAACGGAAAATCCACACGTATATTTAAAAAATAAAAAACTAAACTGGACCTTTTTTTCTGCCCAAGATTGTTTAGGTGCATTCATAATAGTCAGATCATCCACTGGCCCCTCAATTGTTCCGTTTGTCATTGCTCCCAGAAAATTTCTCGTAGTGATTTGCATTGCAGTTTCAATCTCTTTACAACACCCAATGGTTGTTGAATTGGTGGCAACAAACCAATGTCGTAGATGTTCCTTACGAGTCTTTAGAACTAATTGTGTCGCACTAATAGTTATGAGGAACAAGAAGCATAAATGAAAAAGGGTCACCGGGTCTTGAAAATCATTGGAGTGAGTTAGCTTCCCCTTCAACTTTAACTTAATCAACACTACTGTCTCGGTCACAAAGTTAAGTAGACACTGATGGAGGTGGCCATCAAGTAGAGCCCACAGAGGAAGTTGTGAGAACGATCAGTCAAATGGAAGGTGTGGATGGATAGCGATGAAGGTGCATAAGTAAAAAGCCAGCTAGAAGAATTTAAAAACAAAAGCGCCGTTGCCGGGGATCGAACCCGGGTCACCCGCGTGACAGGCGGGAATACTTACCACTATACTACAACGACTCTTGTTTGATAAAGTTTTTTCTAAGGTAATAACAATACGTATTAAACAGTGACAACATGGTATTGTTAATACTGGTAGCAGGATATTCAAATACCCATTGGAACAAATCTTATTACAGACGCTTGCAGTGGGGCTAACGACGCCTGCAGACTAATTGAAAAATACATATATATTTCTCAACTAGACCTTTTACTAGCATCACCTATTTCACTTTCCATTTCCAAAATAGTACTTTCTCATATCCTAACTCTCTCACTTTGATCCATTGATGGGAAATCTCATATAGGTTTGAAGACATCCATTGATGGGACATGTTGAGGTGCGACTCCAAATTTATGACGGAGGAACGTATAGTTAGGGAGAAACGTCAACGGTTGAATGTGGTTGGATCGTACGACTCCTATACATTAAGGGTGAGGGTGGTCTCGCCAGTGACTCCCAACTGGAATGGGTCGTGTCACCAACATCCCCTCAACCCAACCAAACACCAATACAAGCACAACCCTCATCTCAATAAGCGCGTTCGTTGGGACAGAAATCTATGAAGAGGAAAGGGAAGGCAATAAGTTAAGCGGTCAATGTGGTGACAATAATGAACAAAGCGAGAGCGGGGAAGTTTGAAGATGTTTTGGAGCCATAACTAGTTGGAACAAAATTTTCAGTGTTGTCAATTGGAAGAGCAAGATACATCTACAATATTTGAAGTCGAAAGAGATCAGCAGACCAATTACATGCAACATATATGGGAAAGGCTGGAGTCTATTTACGAGTTAATGAAAGAAGTTAGAAGGATGGTTTTCTTATTTGAAGTATTGGATTAAGCATGTTCATTCCATGTTTTCGACGGTGGGTTGAGTAATGCAAGTTCTTCTAATGCAACGAAGTGTGTTTGTCTTCATCTATTATGAATTTCACAATTTTGAATATCTTGTCCACATCAAGATTGTTAATGAGTTTAGAAAATTTTGACCAACTTGGCAGGTTTGACTCAGATATAGTTGTTCGAACAATCATGTCCTATTCAGATATCCGCTTCTTGAGTTGCCATGTCCAACTCAAGACTCGGTATCCGACTCAAACATTCGATTCAATTCAAGTTATGCACTATGTACACCCTTCCAAGAGATAAAAAAAGTATATATCAATGATTAACTTCCTATCAAACAAGTCTAACTAAAAACGAGTTTAAAAAACCAAAATAACTACAATTTCGTCTATATTGACGGTGTCTTGTGGTCACCCGAAGACCTATAATAGATATCCTCTTGAAACAATAACAGGATATTGATGGAAGTGTAAGAAATGAAGTAGATTTTTCTTCTAATGGAGAGGTTCCAAAGATGCTTCATTTGAGTTTGACCGGGGGTTGTTCTGTCAAAGTCGGTTGGGACAGAGTATGTCGTTCCGAGTTCGCAGGAGGTCTTGGGGTCCGCAAACCTGGAGGCGGTCAACAAGAGCTTGTTTCTCAAGTGGTGGTGGCGGTTTGCCACAGAGGGAACCTTCATATGGCAGTGGGGGTTATGTGCTAGCCATGTCTAGATCGAGTCCGAGTGGAATCTCTCTTATCTTCCGTTCGCTCTTCGCTCCTCTTATTGGTTCTTCATTATATTTCTCAAGATCTTCGTTTTCCCGTGCGTTTGGCCCTTTCAAGATTCGATGGGTGTTAGGGTCTGGTTGCTTCATCCGTTTGTGGGAGGATGTGTGGATCACGTATGCTCCTCTTTCGACTTTATTCCCTCACCTTTTTCTTGTTGCTAATGGAGGAATGTCAGCCAGTTATTCATTTCAAAGCGAACGTTGGTTAGAACTTCACTTTCCGCCGTCGTCTTCTGGATAGAGAGCTCATTGCTTTGGAAGGCCTTCGCTACTTGCTATTGGACGTTCGTCTTTACTTTTCCCGCCCATACAGGTTGAATTGGTCTTTGGATTCTTGACTTTGACAGCTTTTGGTGATTTTTCCAACGCTGACGGGTCACACTCGTTTGGTTGGGCTTCTGCGGTTTGGAAGAGTGGTGTTCCTCCTAAGTTTCAATCTTTTGCTTGGCTTATTGCTCTCGAGATCATCCTTACTAGATCATTCTTGGAGGAGAGGGGTTTTCTAATACTAATGGGCTTATGGTTGTGTCGTATGTGTGGTAGACACATTGAGGACACCTATTTGTGAGGTGCGCCGGTTGCGTAAATCTTGGTCCCGCTTCAGTCTTTTGGTTAGCTCGAAACGTCAGAATTCACCAAGGAGCTTCGGATCCTTCTATCATCCTGCGCAGAATCCAGTTTGGAGTCCCTACGTTGATTCAAGCGGAAGGACAAGTTTTGATCCCTAGTTGCTAGTTGGTGCCACCCGTTGAGGTTCTTTTTCAACATGCTTGAGCTTATTTGAGGTTCTTTTTCAATATGCTTGAGCTTTTCATTCCTCTTCTCAGTTCAGGGGTGTTTCTCGCTTCTGAGCAAGACGGCTTGCTCTCTGCTTTTCTACCCATTCGGACAATCTGATTCTTTCTATTGGTTTGGTGGATACATTCATTGATTTTTTTCCGAAAAAAAATGCATGGTCTTCCTATCAATGTTCTGCGTGTTCATTATTATGTACTGTTTTAATGCTTCTGTTTGTGCGATGCTTACTTTGTCCTGTTTATTGATTAGTTAACGTTATACTAAATTAATTTTAGTTAAACTGGAAAAATGTTCAACAGCCTTTTTAAGCTTTCGATTTTTAGCGTCATCACAACAGCACCCCTATTGTAGATGCTCTTAACAATAAAACTATATCAGAAAAGATCTTGAGAGTTCCGGGTTCAAATCAGACACAGCAGTTGGGTGCTCCTAAATTGAAGAGGCTAATGAAATCAACCCAGAAACATTTTTTAAAAATGACTCTTCAGAACTATGCAAGTGTCTAAAACAAGTTGAACCGTAGCAATTTTTGATACTACATGAAAACGAGTAAGAATTGCTCTCAGATATAGGCACGGTTTTTCCACAGGAGACAAGCAAAAGCAGCCCAAAATCCTCCCACATTCAATCCCAGGAATAGCTGTAGCAAAAGTTCAGGCTCGGTGCTTGACGGAGCCTTCTCCTCCTCTCTGAAAGGAAGCATTTTTATCTGCTTTCGCTCACAGAGAAGAGGATCATTAAGCAACCACAAGACCCAAGCGACTCAAGCCATCGCCATCTCCAGGTCAAGCTACAAGAGGACCTTGAACAAACCTCCACTCCTCTCTTCGGTGTGGTTAAAGCAAATTAATCATCATCGAGCACATCAATTCACTCTAAAACATCTCTGTTTGGGAGAAGAGAAAATTCTGAAACTCCCGAGAAAATAATAAGAACCCTCAGTGCTATTGATGAACACAGAGAGTCACCATATCAAAAGATGCAGATCCGAACGGATCAATTGAAAGAAACAGCTTCGACTGAGAAACAAAGGTTGATGGCTATGTTTATATACAGGAACAGAAGGGGAATTAGGGTTGTGAGAAACCATGTCAAGTTACAATTTTGCCCCTGTTTTAATTGGGCCTAATAGTTGGGTTAGGCCCAATCAATTCGATACGGCCCATACTGATACAGTACTTGCAGTTCATACTTAAATTTCATCAAAGGAGAAGAAATGAAAGAATACAAGGGATGAGAGCTAAAATCAAATCAGTAGCTCCTTTTTGTACAAAAATTGAATGGATCCTGAAACTACCCTTCTTCTACCTCCACCCTGATCTCAAGGGAAACCCTAAAAAGCTATGATGATCAACACATATCATGTATCATTTTAATCCCAAAATTTTCCAAAGAGAGAGAGCTTGACCACTCTGGATCACACAATGTCCATATCCATTCTACAAGAAAAATGCACTCCAGATCAAAACTCCGATCACCGTCAACAAACTCGTAAGAGAACTGCTTGAATGGTAGTTGCGGCCAGGAGAATCGGAAGTAGTGCCATTCATGGATGGAGCTGTAAAGTTTCCAGAAGTGCCATTCTTGCCAAGGCTGCACATGCGTGATCACAAATAAAACAAGGTTAGTTTGGTTTATTTAATGTTTATGTTTTTGGAGTTTTTAAGACTTTACGTTACAAGTTACATACCTTCCTGGATAAACACAAGAACCATGACCTGTGTTCCATCAAACAAGAAAAGTACTATAAGTTTATAACCCATGAATGAGAAAAGGCCAATGGAACAGACGTATTAAGAGACAAAACATTCTGGGAAATCCATGAGTGCGATCTTACTTGGATCTGTGGTGGTCACAGAAGCTACCCCATTGAAGTCACATGCATCCGGAACCTTCCCCATCTGATGATAATAAGTATCAAAAGCATATGTTGCATGTGCTATGACATTGTCTGGTTCATAACAAGGTTTTCCCTGAAGCATAGCCGAGCAGTCCACCTTTCCCGGCCCACAAGCCCAATCCAAAGCAGCCTGGAGCATCTTAGGATCAGCACCATCCTTAGCAGCACAAAATGTTTGGTTTGTAGTATCATTTGACAAAACGTGTCCCGAATCAGTCAAGTGCAGAACATATACAGGCTTCCCATTTGCGTCAAACAAACCCCAGTTCTTTTCTGAAACTGGCCCGGGTTTAGTGTCCTCGTTATATAGCTCATAGATGTAAGTACTAACAGCGATGCCGGGATGCTTTGGGGTTCCCGCTTTTTTCTGGATGTGCCTAATCAAGTTGCTGTTGTATGAATCGGCGTTTTCAGCAGTTGCATCCGGCTCATTGGGGTCGCCTTTTGAAGGCCAGCCCGTCTCAGTCACTACAATGGGAATGTTGGTGTAGTTGAGGAAAGCCATAGCAAAGTAAGAGGCATCAACCATTGCATCAAAGACATTGGAGTAATGGAGAAGTGTGTTTGCATCAACAGCTTCCTTGTTTGGTGGGAGAGGCTTGAAGAGAGCATAATCTAATGGAATCACACCATTTGATTGCATGTAGTCATAGTAAGGGTACACATTGAGCATGAGGAACGAGTTTGTGGACTGTAAGAAACTGAGCATAGGGATCAAAACCGAATTCAATGACCGGTTAAAGAAGGCTTGGGAAGGTGGGAACGAGTCAAGGATGATGGAAGAGGAAAGTGGAGTTGAAACCTTGATTTGGCGATCGAGGTTTGATGCCACAAGGGCTGAGTGGATGTACTTTAGGGCATTAACAAGGATAGGTGCCGCATTAGGGACAGCTGTTAGAACCTCAGAACCAACTGAAATGGCGGTTATGTTAGTTGCAGGGTAATGAGCAATGACATTGTGGGTTACCCAATTGGCTGCTGTAGAATTTGATTGGCCAATTCCAAGAAGCTGTTCATTGGGTATGGAGACAATGACTTCAATGCCGGTGTTGGCAAGTGCAGTGAGCATGCCACGGTCTGCATCATAGAGACGTATGTGCCTTAAATCTTGGGCTTTGAGAAGGGCTACAACTTGAGTTGGGTGTGGCATGTCTGAGAGGTCTGTTCCAATGTTAACACCAATATATGGTGCATCTGTAAAAAAATGAACTTGACTGTCAAAATGCTTCAACCCAAGTGCTTATATGCTATTATGCTAGGCAAGTGAGAACGTAAGGTCGTTAACCAGAATTTCAAGGTCGTTGACAGTGTAGAAGAGCAATATTAGCACCATTATCTTCATTCAAGTAGATTAACTAAATTACTAGATGCATCCTAAAGCTGAAGGGGCTGACTATTCCATAAGATCAAAACATTGCATCCCTCATACATTATGGAATAGTCATATAGAGCCTCACAAGGACTATATTAAAGCAACTAGCATGCTAAAAGCTATGCACTAGAGAATGGGGACAATGTAGGCTTAAGTTTAAGATAAATGTGAAAGCTGAAGCCAAGTGAAGGATGCTAGGAGGGAAAGGTGAACCAAAGTAGTTGGTGCATGTAATGCATATTGAACCCCATTTTCACATGCCTCAACCAACTTCTATTAAGCTATAGTGTCTCAACTCTCAAGACCTTACACTTTGACCATTTGCTCTACCAAGAAAGGGGAGAACAGAAGATATCAGTAGTAGTTAGCAGGTGATTTTGCATTTTTTTCATTCTTTTTTTTTTTCAATCCACCTTTGAAGAGTGCAATAAAGGAAATGTGGTTTCCACAATATGTCACTAGAAATGGGGACTTGTTGCTTGCCTTTAATACCAAAACCAGTCACTGTAATAATGAGTTGGTGGCATTTAAGGCCTCAACTTCCCCCTCTGGACACATTTAATTACCAATTTAATGTCCCAACCTAATGGAAATAAGAGGTCAATGACACAAGTCAAAAAGAAAGAGACAGCAGCTAAGAATTACTGTTGAAATGTTTCAACTTTGAGACACCCATCAACCATATGAACTAAAGCTACTGAAATACAGCATAAAAATGCAATCTTGCAAACAGGATCCAGTGAAATAAGAGTAGCATGCAGATTGCATATATGCTTCACTTTCAGATCAGTCCAAGCAATGAGGACTCGACTGAAGAAAATAGCTGTGAAAACTGAGATCCCCACAACACTAGTCACAAATAGACATAAGAACACTAAGCAAGCATGCATAAGAGAAGTGTAGGAAAGAGGGGTCACCATATTGAGCTGTAACAGAAGAAGCTGCAACGAGGAGAAGCAGAAGCAGAACAGCCATGGAATCAGTTGAGCTCCCTGAAAGAAAACCCAACATTGAGGAAGAAAGAGGGAGAGAGAAAAGGGTCTGGGTATGAAAATGGAAATGGAAGTGGAAATGAGAAGAAAGGAAAGTGAGGTAAAGGTATGGTATTTATCCAAGGTTGAAGAAATGAAACAAAAGAGGGGAGAGAGATGGATGGCACAGATCGCGTGGGGTTATTGTGAAGAAGATCGGACGGTGGAGGAACCATGTACAGATTGATGGTAGTGAAGGGGACTTGAGTTCATGGTTAGATTAGTTAAAGGGTAAATAGTAATAGCCGTTAACAAGGTTTTTGGTGTGGCTTGTTCGCTTGGTACCATAGCTGGGTCAGAGTATGAGAAAGAGAATCGAGAATCGAAAGCAGATCTGTGACAGACGTTAATGGACAAAGAGACAAGAGGGCAGCCACGTGGATATGGGGACACAACTCTCAACTTTGCTGCCCCTCCAACGGTCATCTCTCGGCTCTACCCATCTTTTTATGTCTATTTATTACTTCTACACGTTATGAGAAAACTAATATTTTAATATAAATTATTAACATCACCCCATCTCGACTTTTATGATTTCTTAATAAATATATAATTACGATTTAGTGCATCTCCGGTTGTAGGCGGTTCACTGATGGAGAGAAAACATCGACGTTTTTCTGGTTGAAAGCTGGCGGCTCGTTGGCGGAGACCTGTTGACGGAAAAAATAGTTGGCAGCATTACCGACAGCACCATGCGTTGGCGGAAAGAGTCGTTGGTAGTCAGCGGTCAGCGCTAACTGCCTCGGGAGCGCCACCGACCGTTGTCAGCCTGTCCGGTGGTGCCACGTGGATTCGTCGGCAGAGGCAATTTTTATGCTTCTCCCCTATATAAACAACTAGCACCCCTTTCATTTTCATACACCAACACAAATCCTCCCATAATACTACTCTCTTCTTTCTTATATTCGTATAGCAGTGGAGTACGATTGGGATCCTTTCTTGTGTTCAATGTATGCCGAGTATGTCACGCCCCAAATCCGATTTACGCCGGAGATGTGACGTGACTTAGTAAAGTAAACCAAGATTTAAATGGAGTGTTTAAAACATCTGGATAAACTCAAACGTTACTGAAGTACAAGGGTCCAAAGCCCAAATCAACTGAGTATAAGAAAGTACAAACGGTACGTCTCTAACATAAAT
>JAYMSV010002853.1:0-10544 GCA_036897745.1 Erodium moschatum | reverse complement strand
ATACATTTTGACGATTAATGGGTGAAACCTGTTACTATCTTATACTTTTCAAAAGTCTGGGTTATGATTTGGTAATTGACCTTAGTACAGTGCAGGGACATGACGTTCTTTCATTATTCAATTTTGTATCAAGCATTCCATGTTTTCTAATCTATTTTGGATTGCTAAATTTTCATGCTTATGAAGAAGATTATAGCTTCCCAAGTTCATGTCCTTTCTTTTTGAAGGGGAAAAAGACCATTTACTATAGTTCATTAGCCACAAGGTGATTCAAACAGAGATGGGTGATCATGGAGGAAATGTGATTCACATTATTAATTACGGAAAATAGTTGGGGGAGTGTCATTTGTAAAAAGCAACAGTTCATCGATAGTATTGCAAAACGCGCATAGTTCACCCGAGTTTTTGCAATCATCCCTTGAATATATTAACATGATTTTGTGGGTCCAAATTTAGTCCTACTCTTAAGTATTTTGTTGCCCATGTTGCCAACTTTTTCAAGTTTCTCTAGCATTTTGCTTCATACAGTGTATCTAAACCGGGACCGTTTCTTGAAAGTGTAGATGGATGGTCAAACCGAACAGCTCAAGCAGGAACGACTGAGGAGAAGATGGACAGCGTCCCAAGATAAGATATTTGTTGACTTGGTGGTGGAGCAGATACAACTTGGCAACAGAACAGACAATGTTTTTGACCAAAAGGCATGGAAGCATATTCAAGACGAGTTCAATGCTGTAACGGGCCTTAACTTCAACAAGAAGCAGTTGAGGAAGCACTTGGATGTTTTGAGGGTACGATATCATAATCTCGTGTCAGCTTCTGAGCAGCGCGACTTCAACTTGGAACAATCTAGTCACATGTTCATGATGCCCGAGTTTGAATTGTTGGAAGACATCATTCAGGTATTTTGATTTTGAGTTTATGATACGACTTTTTATGACGATTTGTATCGGCTCAATTTGGGAATTATGGATTTTTTGAGGTTTTATGTGTGCAATAGAGGTAAGGGTTAATTGCACATAGTTACCTTTGTAAATTACCCACAAACACATAAGCGTATAGTAAATTTTCCTCATACGCATGACTACCTTTGTGAATTTTCACGTGTCACCATCGTACAAAATATACGGAACCATCAATATTTTCTATTTTTTCCGTCACGTGAGTTTAAAATTTTATAATATACCATAATTATTTTTTTGACTTGATCATTTGGTATTATTTATTTTACTTTGTGATATGACTTTTATGATGGTTTATATCAGCTGAACTTGGGGAGTTATGGATTTATTGAGGTTTTCATGTGTGCAGTAAGGGTAAGGATTAATTGCACATAACTACCTTTATGAATTGCCCACAAACATATAACCTTATAGTAAATTTTCAGACACATGACTACCCTTATGAATTTTCGTGTCACCGTCGTACAAAATAGTGACTACCCTTACACTCACATGTAAGTCACGTGACAAAAAAGCGATTCTTTTTTATGGTTTCGGTCTATTTTGTTCGATTGTGCACGTGAAAATGTGTATATGGAAAATTTACTGTGAGGTCATTTGTTTGTGGGCAATTCATAAAGGTATCACCTGCAATTTACTCCTGGGGTAATTACAAATATATTTTGCACAAGTTGGAGATTTATGTACCTTACATGCTTCGTACAAAATTTGCTGATAGGAGATCCCCAGACCGGAGAACCTGAAGACCAAGGATTGTCCCATTTACGACCAGCTTTGCACAATATTCACAGAGCCAATTTCAGATGGAAGATATGCTCAGTCAAGTCACTTTGGGAAACTGGAAACTACAGCAACAGGAATCGAAGTACCAGGATCGATGTTGTGTCCTGAAACTGCAAGCACAGATCTTGGAATGACCAAAAATGTCACAAATGGAAGGAAAAGACGCCAATCTGGCAATTCATCGAGTCCACGCCATTGCACGACAAGCCAGGACAAATTGAGTCAGGCTATGGCAGAAGCTCTCTCAGAAATGATTTCTGCTTCAAAGTCAAGAGCAAGCATGACTTCTACTCAAAGCACAAGCCCGTACTCTATTACTAATTGCATAAAAGCACTAGATGAGATTCAAGACATTAGCGAGGGGGTCTACTTTGCTGCATTGGATTTATTCGATGACTCGTGCAAGAGAGAAATGTTCTTGTCTCTTAAACATGAGAATCGATTAGCCTGGTTACAACACGTATGTAAAAATACCCATACTGCTATAATGGTGTGAATTTTACAATATACACAGATTGATATTTTTGTTTCTCTTGGTCCTTGATTATTTTTCTGTGCAAGTCCACTATTGGTTTTTTCTCATTCATGAACCTAATCGAGCAATCGACTAATTCAGGCTGTTTTCATTTGATGGTTTATAGCTCTATATATCCATGTTACAAGTGCTTCAAGACCGTCATGAAGATTAAACTCGAGATTGGGCAACTCCTGTTTTGGTGCTGCTACTGGTAAGCAAGGGAAATTACGTTTTACTATCCCATGCTATTCACGATTTGTGGTTTACAGTTTACTACCCTGAACTTTGAAGTGTATCAATTCACTACCCTGACTTTTAAATATGCCAGTTTACTACCTGGTACTTCAAATTTGTTGCATTGTCGGTTAAGTTGTATAGAATCCGTTAAATTTAGGGTTTAGGGAATATGAAATGCCGGAATTATGTCTTCCTATGTTTTGCATTTTATATCCCCAAAACTCTAAATTTAATGGCTTCTATACAATTTTATAGACAGTGCAACAAATGCAAAGTTGAGGGTAGTAAACTGGCATATTTGAAGATTGCTCAAGAGCATCATGAAAAGAGTGCATAGTTTCTGATTTTTACATTGGTTAAATTTCAGGCAATTCCATCAGGTAACTTGTTGTCGTCCGAGGTTCCTTCCATCAGAACTAAACTCTTCCTCGGCAAATTCATCGAGAAACCATAGTACACAATGCATGCAAAGAAAGGCCCCACCCAGAAAACCCAATGTCCTTCCCAGAGCAACCCTCCCTCCAGCAATGCAGCTCCTAAGCATCTTGCAGGGTTCAATCCCACGCCGGAATATCCACTGTTTCCGGTTACCGTCACCGACACAAACACCGCCAAAGCCATAGCTCCGGCGACCACAGCACAAACCATAGCCAATCCCAGCTCCTTGCACCTTCTCTGGTCAAAAGCAACCGTGACACCCACAAACAGCACCAAGAACGTGCAAGAAAATTCGAGCATCAATGCAGTTCCTGAACTCAGCCCAGTCACAACACAGCCTCCCAACGAGTACTTTTTCGCCGTGTCATGGTTCATCACTAACTTGATCACGAAGAAGCCGATGATTGAGCCAATGCATTGAGCCAAGACATATATGGAGGCGCGAGCTGGGGTTATGAGGCCTCTGAGGGACGCGATGAATGTGAAAACTGGGCTCATGTGGCCTCCGGATAGAGGTATTGTGGCCAGGAGGAAGACGAAGGCAATGATGAAGACTGCAAAGGGAATCAGGAGCTTTGGGTCGGTTTCTTGAGAGTCAAGGCATGAGATGATTGTGGTGGTGAGAGTGAAGATGAGGCAAGCTGTTGCTACCAGCTCTGTGAGGGCTGCCCTCCACATCTGAAACCAAAAGGTCAATTTTATTAATCGGGTCTTCCACTCTTAACCCTTAGAGCATCTGTAGTGGAGGGGCGAGATCATGACGAATTGATGTTTTGTCGCCCACTGAATGGGTCATCTCTGCCGGAAGAATTGCCCCATGTCCATTTCGCCGCCCACTACAGATGCTCTTAGTTTGTGGGACAAAAAGCTTACCTCTGGTGAGAAAAACTCATGGGTACCAATCCAATAAGCAAAGTTGGAGTTTGGGCAATCGACTTTTGTCGCTTTGATTTTGGGTTTTGACGAGTCTCGATCGGTTTCATGGGAAATGATCACATCCATGCCTTGAATTGTAAAGAAGATGAAGAGAACTTCAGATTGAAGTAATTGATAGAAAGAAAAAAAAAACAGTTTGTGTTTATGATATGTTTTGGCGTTGAAGTCCAAGAGTAGTGTTAGTGACTTCTATGGAAGATAAGAATATTCATTATAGATGCACAAGGGTGCTTGATTATTATACATTATCAACAATGCCATCTACAAGAAAAATATAAATACATTGCTTTTACTATGATCCACAATTTGAATATTCAAGTGAAAAAATCTGGCAAAATATTATGGATATATAGATCGATATTCAGGATTTATCTCACAATCAGATAAAAACAAGATATATACCAATGTTTGTGATTAACTAAATTTTGATTTGATTTAGGGGTGGGTGAACTTTCATTGTCAAAAAAAACCCTATCCGCTCCTGACCCTCTGTAGCCGGCGGCTCTTGAGGTCCTCCCTGGGCCATGGAGCCGCGGGTTATCTCATCTCCAGGTGATGATCGGACGTTGGTCGTTCGGTCTGGCGTCTCTTCCTCTCCTCCGTTGAGCTTGGTGGCGGCTCCCTCCTATCCGTGCTCTTCCGCTGCTCTCTGCCCCTCTGACCTTCTTGCTGCCATGAGCTCCACTGTCGGTCACTCCTCGGCTTGCTTTGTCGCTGTTCATCGCACCCTTGTCAGGTCTCGTGACGGGATCCTATTTGAGTGTTTTCTTTTGCTTTGTTAGCATTGTAATATGCTTACTGAGGGTTTCGCAAGCGTAACCTCTACCAATGCGTCGTTGGCTCCCCCTGCCACCAACAACGTGTCTCTGACCCCATCTGCAATCCCAGTGGTTGTCGCGTTTAGTTTGTTTTTGCGGTTTTTTTCAAACCGTCGTCGGTTCACTTATGCTAGGATCTGATTGTACTAAGACCTGCGAGGCTCTATATTTTGTACTGATTCTATATTCTCATTAACGAAGTCTATAGCTTTTAATAAATAAATAAACTAAATTTTGATTTAATACTCGTTTTTAAATACAAAACCCTAAAAAAATTGAAGTTGTTGATGGGTCATTTCAATTGTTAAGATTGATTCCTGGTTTCCATTCCCAAGATAATTTTCCATAGTGTTTCATTATTAAATTTATTCATCAAATAGTCAGTTATTTAGATAAGCGGGTGATCTGTGTTTTTTTTATCAGCTAAAGCAAAAATAAATTACCCCTTTCGAGGAGAAAAGAGTTACGCACTCTCTTTTTAGAGCAAACTAGCTACAGATTAGCGGGTGATCTGTGTTCAAATCCTGTTCAAATCTTTTTCTTTAATCGAAAATAAATAAATGCATTAAACAAAAGCAACAACTACAGATAGATAGGCCCCAAAAGCTAAGAACGAACGGGGAAGAAAAACGAGCAAAAATGATGATAGTGTTCGAACCATGGTAGCCAACAAAGATTTTGACTTTCCTTTCTCATAAATTCTCGAGAGCCAAACAGAGGGTAGTGAGGTATAATGATGAAGAAAACAAAGAGCAAAATGTAGTATATGAAGGCATTACTTTTCCATTCAATATGAAAGAAAGAATGATCAAAACATCACAAACTTGGTACAACCAATACATTTTGAAACATAAATTAACAAAAGATTAAACTTATATCATACTCAAAGAAGAGCTAATGGAACTATGAAAAATGATGCTTTGAATATATATTTATATATATATAGACCCAAAATTGCTGCATCCCTAACTCTACAAACAACCCATAATTTTCGGGCGGGCGGGTGAGGACCGGCGGAAGTGAGAACCCTGTCAAAAAAACCAAGCAAAGAATTTGAATGAACCGGCACGCCAAATCGCGGTTCCAATCCCCATACTTACCGATAAAAAAAAAAGATGGTGGGGTCCACATAGAATACAGCAACAGATGATTTCCCGTTACACAACTCCAGAAGGAAGTCGTAACACAAGTTGTCCCCCCAAAACACTGCAAAGAACAGAGTAATAAAACGCAAGGTTTAGTTTCAGTCTTGAAATGTGGCTTTAAATGATCTTTTTAAACTAAGTTGGCCCAGTGGTCAGAGCTCCCTCCAACATAATGAAGGACCAGAATTCAAACCCAAGTACAAGCAATCTTATTGTCTATTTAAATAAGGGATAATTGCAAAAAAAGTACCCTGATGTATTTACTTTTTTGCAACTTGTAGCCCTCTTCTTCGATAATTGCAAAAAAGTGTCTTGAACTTGTATTTTTGTATAAATTTGTTTCAAAATGACGATTTTATCCATAGAAATTTAAATTTATAAATAATAATTAAAGAACAAAAATTAAGGAATATGAAAATTTTGTTTATACTTAATATTCTTAAAATCTAAACTGTAAGGGTCGAATCGTCATTTTTATACAAAATGCAACAAAAAGACAAGTTTAGGGTACTTTTTTGCAATTATCAAAGAAGATAGCTACAAGTTGCAAAAAACGAATACCTCAGGGTACTTTTTGAAATTATCCCTTTAAAGAATGAAGTGTATAGCGTCCCCTTATTTCTACATAAGTAATGTTGATTGCTATCTTTGCCGGAAACATATTTATAACTGAGAAAAAAAATAAATGGAGCTAACCTCTTAACGTAATAGTAACAGAAGTCAGCTAGGATGAAAGTTTGGATAATTTCCGAGATGAGAACCATAGAGGGCCATAATCCATAGCCCAATGCTACGAGCAAGTGGCCACCACTATCTAAAACCTGTTGGAAACAACAGAGTTACGTTATTTACATACCCACTTTGACCTTTTGTATTAATAAAAAACAACCGGATTTACACAGAAAAGATGATGGTTTTATCAGGAATACACTGTTACATTTCTCATTTATCAGTGGTTTTTTGGGGCCAAAATGACCCAAATCCGGGTGTTTTTTTATGATAAACGAAAGGTAGCAGTGTGTTACTGATAACGCCTCACAGTTACACTGTGTATGTTAGAAACAAAGGTCAAGGGGGGTGTTAATGAAGTTACTCCTATATATTAACCGGAGACGTATATATGAAGGGTTTTACTTTTTGTCCCTCATTAGAAGAACCATATTATTATTCCCTACTGCTCATTGCCTAACCAAAATCAAGTTATAGGTATAACTTATTGAAATCAAACCTGGAGAACCCAATGTGCACAACTGAGAAACCTTGCAACACCCAATGCAAATACGTAATGAGCTGTGAATGGTTCAACAATCTGAAAGTAGAGAGAAATGTGAGATAAGAGAAAAAAAGAAAAGTAGCTTATAGTTCAAATATACGGGGTTCAATTTCAAAAAACTAAATCACAGAGCTCTTTTTTTGCACAGAAAATGGCATTGGCTGTAATATCAAAAAGTGCCCTTTTTCGTCTTTTCAATAGTTTTATCTTTTAAGGAGTCTTTTTACATATACTCAAACCATTTTTTTACCTACAATCGATATGGTTTGGTAGTTATTTATAGTCTTTTTTGATAGTCCAGCACATTTTCGTCACTCTGTGAATTTTAAAACGAATTTGAAACTTAGGTGTAACTAGGTGAAAAATGTGACAACATAGGTGTAGCTAAGTGTAGTTAATCCTAAATACATTCCTTATCAAGGCCATGAGACGGTACCTTAGTGTTCTGCATGACGCGCAACTGAGGAAATACTGAAACAGCTTCCATATAAACACAGAATGCCCAAAATACCCTGTTTATAATATGATGAGAAGTCGATGGATGAATCAATATAGCCAACACTGCACAGGGAATCACCTGCATCCAAGTTCGGTAATAAGGAGATCATTTCCAAGAGAACAGATAACTAATAATAGAAAATATTAAATAGAGCGAGTATAGAAAATGATTTGCAGAGGGGAAATAGTCAGGGATGTCATTTGCAAAAAAAAAAGTAGCCCATCGATAGTATTTGCAAAATGTGCTTAGTTCACTGCAAGTTTTTGCAATCATCCCTAATTCAACAAGGTGAAAGCTAGGACAATTGCTTCTTACGAAAATACTTCGTATAACAATGTAAAACTCACCACATAATGTATCACGAAGTTGTCCTTTTCTTCCATATAACTAGCCTTTAGTTTGAAGCGGATAGTATAAATAACCCACAGGGTCGTTGCCAATGTACATAAATCGAGTAGGGTGTGTATATCATATTCCATAACAAAACTGCAGTAAAGCCTGACAGCTAAAAACAAAGCTGTAAGCTCCTGAGACTTAAGCGAGAGTCCTGCACAATATCCAAAGCAAAAACTGGACGTGATAAGTAAAAGTTAGGATTATAAAACAATGAAATAAGATATCATCTTTCCCCCAAAAAAACGCAGACACCGAGTTGCGTTGTTTACATAGGAACCAGATATAATTGTTTCAAATGCTAACTACAAAACGATAAAATTGAAGGTCATAGACCTTATGCATCAACATACAGGAAAACCGATTAAAGATCATGAAAAAAAATTACAATCTAATCTTCTATGCTATTTCAACTACCAAAAATAGAAAGCCATGCTAAGCCAATTAATCACACTTGACTCTGAAATTATGAATTTTCCCAGCAACCAAACATGGTTCAGAAAAGAATGCAAAGGTCTGAAAGTAAGCCATACAACAGAAAATCGAAAATCCCCTTTTTGTCATTATCACTTCTTATAATGATCTAATTGGGAAATCTAACTGGTTTTTCGACAGAATTGAACCCTAAAATCGACCATAAAATCATCGAATTGCTAATTTCCATCAGGATAAGCAACAATGCAATGCAACCAAAACATAAGAGAAATTCGAAATTCGAAATCATTACTTCTCATTCCACATTCCTTCAATTTCTCGGAAGCTAGAAAAAAAAACAACAGAAACGCAATCGATTCAAACCTAGGTCGAATCCCATTCTCACCTGCACAAGTCCTCTCCTTCGTGAGCTTGTAAATCAGCACAGAAATCCCGCCGGCGTGAACCGCCTCCGCTGCGACGAAGAGGCTGTCGTGGTCATGAACAATGAATCGGAGCACGATCAGAGCCACCAATCCCGCGGCCACCGCCAGCATCCCCTTCGCCTTCGGCGGGGGGGCGCCCCACCCCACCACTTGACGGTGGTGGGCGGCTCCCGCCGAATCCACATCTGTACGGCGTGGATCGGCGTCCTCTGTGGCCTCATGGCGTCGCTTCTTCGTCAATTTCTCCTCCTTTTCTTCTTCCTCCCTCTTCCCTCGCGTGTTTGGCTGGCCAGAAAGTGTGGGAAAATCAAATGTGTTCGCAACTAGTCATTATGAGAAAACCAAGTTTCAGAACGAAGTCTATAACTTTGTTTTATTGGATTTTTACTTACTTTTATTTTTAGATTGTTTTGAGAAAGCAAAAAGGCTACAGTGCGACACGTGGCTTCGCATCGACCGTTGCGTACTGATCCTACGGCTGGTATTAGATTTTAGTTCCAATGACGAAGATATAAATCCGGAAATTCTCATTATCCATCCATTTAATTGCATATACGAAAAACTTAAAATGGTAATATTAGCAAGTTCTAGTTAAGCAAGCTTAATGGCATGATCATGAGTTTAAATTTTGAAACTAGTCTTAATTTTAATTTCGTAATAAAGTTTTAGATTCTTATGATAGTGATAAAAATTAAATAAAGATCGATCTTCGTATATTGTGAAATTAAACACGTGATTTATAAGAATAATTAGTATAGTTTTGTCGGACGTGATGAAAAATCCGTTCCTCTTAGGTTTTGTGCCGTCTCTCTCTTTCCGTTGTCTCCGCCTCCGCCTCCGCCGATCGTCGCTTTAGAACTCTACACTCCCCCTCGAAAGCGCCGCCTCCCTCCACCCGAGAACCTGCTCTGACCAGTGCCGCTTTCGTGCTCCCACCCACCATAACGAGTTCCAATAACCCTCTTCCTATCACCATCATTGTTGCATCGCCTCCGACCCATCTGACCCCCTCCTATGTCTGTACATACCACCGCGCCTATACCTGGGATTTATAAAATCAATCTGGCTGACGAATAAGAGGCATCGTCCGGTCACTCCTCCACCCTACCCAAAGCCGATGTCGGTCATACCTGATCACCCTCATGCTGACCTACATGATTTATCCATGGATGCTTCCATGGCTCCCACCCCCTGCACTTGAAGCACGTCGACCCACCAAAGAAAGGCATCCCGGATTCCCTAGGACGCCGCAACACCCCGCCCACGGGCCCTCTTCCCCACCACTTGTCCGCCTGGATATACCCATATTTCCTGACTCGGGCCAAGGCATAATCTATCCCTTGAAAATGGACGGTAGCACAGAAGCAACGCTTCTATCACTCGACCTAATGACGATGGTCCTATCTCTAGGTGCTCGGTCGGGCCGGTCATCCACCAGGTCAACCGAGGATACCATCTTGAGGCTCCCGCGACCCTGACACCATCGGTGAGCCGCCATAAAGTTGGGAATATCTCCCTGCTATTCTAGAGGTTGGGAACGTCTGGCTTAAACCACCCCAATGATACATGTTGCTCATGCAAAGAAAGGGCTCCTGAGGGCCTCCCGACTTTTCACTAGGCCAACCAAATTGTGGCTTTCCATTCCTGCGGAATGCGGGCGGCCCCTCACACTTTAAACATTAT
>JAYMSV010002852.1:0-10544 GCA_036897745.1 Erodium moschatum | reverse complement strand
AAGAAAAAAATGGACACTTGTCCACATGGCACCATGTTATTACAATTATACCCTTGTTTGTGTTAAAGATAGAAGAATTGTGCGTGTATTTTGGTGAATTGTGTGTGATGATGTGGCATCATGGGGATTGTTGGATCTTATGTGTGTGTGGGTAGGATGAGTTCTCACGGTTTTTAGGATAAGAGTGGTTTCTAGACGATTTTTCCTCCAGCCCCCATAATACCCTAAGATGTTTTATTTTTCAGTTTGCTCTTTTTCAATACTTTTTTTTAACGAAAGTTGATCATAGTTAGGTAGGGTAAAGTGAAAAAAAACATCTTAGGTTATCGTAAACGATTTTTTTAGTTATGTACGATAAAGTGGAAAAAAAAACATGACAGATTATCGTAAACGAAATTTTGTTAGTTAGGTATAAAATGAAAAGTACGTTAAATTAGATCAGGTAAAAAGTGTAATTTTCCAATAACTCATGCTAGTTTTCATGGAAAAAAAGGTGAACAAAAAAGACTTGTATCAGCCCCAAAATGCGTACCGATTCAGAGGGTAGACGCCACCGTTTTGGCGACGAAGCTCAATTTGTATTAAACTCAAAAATGAGAAATTAGGACAGACCCTATCTATCCATGCGAAGCGACCATGTTATCGAAACTCAACTTCAATAGCAGCAGCTTCATCGTACTGTGTTCAGTCTCTTCACCGGAGAAGGCAGAGCCTGAGCACAGACGCCGGTTTCTGGAGGTTCCTAATAATGGAGGCAGAATGTGGAATTCTGGTCGAGCTCATAAGCACACCCCTGACAAGAGCAGACTTCATGAGCACGAGTTGCAAAAGAAGCATTTGGGGAACCTTCTTAGAGATTGGAGAAGGGTTGCTGAAGATGATGGCGGAAGCGTGATTAAGGGGGTTGGGAGTAATTTGAATGTTTCCAGTGGAAATGGGTTTTCTACGGAAGTGCACGCCAGGTGTTCGACGAAATGCGTGGCTTATGGCGGAAACATCCCGGCCATGTTTGACGCATTGGATACTATTGAGAATGTAGATGAGGCGTTAAGGCCATGGAAGGAGACGCTTAGTAACAAGGAGAGGAGTATAATTTTGAAGGAGCAGAGAAGTTGGGAGAGAGCAATGGAGATTTTTGAGCGGCTTAAGATGAATAAGTGTTATGAGTTGAATGTTATTCATTACACTATTATGCTGAGGATTTTTGGAAAGGCGAGGAAGTGGGATCGTGTTGAGCATTTGTGGGACGAGATGATGGCTAAAGGGTTTGTGCCCTCCATAGCTACTTACGGGACATTGATTGATGTTTACAGCAAAGGCGGCCGTGTGAAAGAGGCACTGCTTTGGCTTGAACGAATGAATGAGCGGGGTATGGAACCCAATGAGGTCATAATGGGGACTGTGGTGCAACTGTATAAGAAGGCAGGGCAATTTGATAAAGCTGAGGACTTCTTCAAGAAGTGGTTATCCCGGGCATCTCTCAGGCACAAGGATGACATTACTACAAGAAATGTTTGTTTGACCTCTCGGACATACAATATTTTGATTGACATGTATGGGAAAGCAGGAAAGCTTGAAGAAGCTTTCGACACTTTTTCGAAAATGGTTGATCAAGGGGTTAAGCCCACCACAGTGACTCTTACAACATTGATTCACATATATGGTGACCGTGGCGAGCTAGATGTGGTGACTTTTCTGATGCAGAAGATGAAAGAACTCCAATGTCCACCCAACACCACAACGTATAATACATTGATAGACATGTATGGAAAGGCTGGGAAGATTGAAGAAGCATCCAAGAAATTTTCATGTATGCTTAAAGAAGGGGTAGTCCCAACCACATTGACTTTTAACACGATGATGAACATTTGTGGGGAGCATGGCCGGCTAAATGCTGCGACTTTCCTGATGCAGAAGATGAAGATGTTTCGTTGTCCACCTGATACCATAACATATAATATCCTCATCAAGCTTCATGCCAAACATGATGACATAAATAAGGCTACAAGTTACTTCAGAAAGATGGAGGAGGCCGGTCTGGAGCCAGACACTATGAGTTACCTCACTCTTTTGCATGCATATTCAGCAAGGCATATGGTTCGCAACACTGAAGCCCTGATAGCAAAGATGGATAGAAGAGCTGTTGAGGGGATTGATGAATTCACCCAAGCAGCCCTGACTAGAATGTATATAGAAACTGGAATGCTTGACAAGTCATGGAAATGGTTCATGAGGTTTCATCTTGCAGAAAATATGAGTTCTGAGTGGTATTCTGGTATAATTGATGCCTATGCGGAGCATGGACATATTTCGGAAGCCGAAAAAGTTTTTAAATGTTGCAAAGAGGGGAAGAAGTTGGGTGTCCTTGTGTGCAATGTTATGATCAAAGCTTACGGGATTGGAAATAAATGCTATGAGGCATGCCAATTTTTGGATAATATGACTAGTCAAGGGATAGTTCCTGACAGATCTACCTATGGTTCTCTAATACATATTTTGGCCAGTGTTGAAATGCCACATGTAGCAACACCTTATCTGAGAAAGATGCAGGAGGCAGGACTAGTTAGGGATTGTGCCCCATATTGTGCTGTGATAGTAAGCTTTGTGAAATTAGGTCAGTTGGAATTGGCAGAAGGATTGTACAAGGAGATGGTCGGATGTAATGTGCAGCCTGATGCCATGCTCTATGGTGTGCTCATCAAAGCTCTTGCTGATGCGGGTCGTGTTAAAGAAGCCATTCATTATGTTATTGCAATGGGAAGTGCTGGTCTGGATGTAGATACTAATGAAATTTTGATCACTCTTTTTTCAAAATTGCCTACACAAGAAACATGTAAAGTGCTTCAATTACCCATTGTGGGGCCTGAATGATGTTTATTGTTCACATCTTATGAGTAATCTCTTAGAAACCAGGTCCAATCAAGTTGAAGAGGCAGTGGAGATTTTTTGGTAGTCAGCCAGTCAAGGTGTATGCACAAAAGCAGCAGCGGGGAATGGTTGGGAGATGATGGGAGCATCCCTTCAGCAAGATTCTTATATGTTAAAGTCAGTGTGGCGGGTCTATTGAAATGAGGCTGTCCTGAGCAGGCTGCTACCAGCCTTGAAATACCGCGGAAGATGGAAGCCAGGACAGTATCCTGCTTGGCGTTTTCTGGTGAAATCGTCAAAGAAAGCCCAATGACAATCCAGAAATATTGTGGAAGATGTATGCCCAGAGTGATCTACAGCTGTAGACGTGTCCTTTCTCTTCAGTGGTTGCATAGATATTTTGATCTGTCCGTTTCTGGGTACACATTTTTTGTGTGACTTCATATCAAGTATTGAAGCATTATGTTTTGTGTGAAGTATTTATCTTCAATCCCAAACCAAATCAAAGCATTAAATTAGGAAATGGCAATAACAATGCTGAGGAGGGACCCTTGCTATCAGGTCAGATACTCAAGAGATAATATACACACATATATTTTGTGTAAATTATTCAGTTTGTTATAAGCTGATTTTCCCTGATTTTTTTATGGAAAAGAATTTCAGAATACTCTTTAATGCTGTGCTTTTAATATTGATTAAAAGATGACGGAATACAAAGGTTCAAAGATACTTGGGCCTAGGCGCAGACATGCACCTAACGAATTTGCAAAGATATTATGTGAAACAGAAACTACTAATTCAAGAGATCAATTTTCTGGCAACATAATTCCAAAACTCTTTTTCAGTAAGCTCAAAGAAGTTTCAAAAGCTAAAACTTACGAAAAATACTCTGTTGCTGAAAAGAGTCAACTCAATAGTCCATTTAACATCCCTAGTTGTATTGGTAGAAAATGTTACACCACTTTTCTTATACGGAAATATATGTTTGTAATTGCAAAAGATTACAAGAAAAGTCTGTTACTTTTACAAAGGTAATAGGCTACTGGAGCGTTGGTAAAGAAATACAGCCTTAGCACTCATTTTCAGCAATAGTTTACTTGTCTTCACTTTATGTGTGTTAGTTCAGTTGTTTTTCTCTTAAATTCCAACAATTACTTTCAACCAATCTCTTTGATATAAGGTGGATAGCTGTAAATTTTCTCTGAGTTTTGTTTATGGGTATTAATTGTACCAATATTCAAATGCGTAAACAACATTAATAACTTTCCTTAGCTACAAGGAATCAGTTGATGGTCAAAAGTAGGATCAGTATTCCAAAGGGTTTTCTTCTGTTTCTACGGGAGCAAATTATCAACAAAATCGCTGAGGTAGTGTAAAATGTAGTCTTACACTAGTTCTATGATGCCCCCCTTTTGCATCCGCGTAAACCTTTTTATATAGAATTGCATTCTGGTTTAAAAATGAGTGCTGAAAAATATATTCCTATGTTGCTGTTTTTTTATCATCTTAAATCTAGAGCTCTACACTGCACATCCAAATGAATGGTAAATGAGATAAAAACTTCTGATAACCTTGATTTGGATCAATTCCTTTGGTTTAGATTAGGAATTTGATCTGTTATTTGGTGATTGGATTTTAATTTAGATCAATTCCTTTGGATGATTTCGATATGTTTCAGAGTTTTTCTATTGTTCTTTATGCTGATCAATATAATTAGGATATAGGAAGCTCTTTCTAATAAGATGCCCATTTTGGTTTCGAACTTCTTTGGTACATATCGATCAACTACTTGGATCTTTTTCTGGCAGTCTATTTAGTTGCGATAGGTCATACTACAATGAGTTCAGGCAAATGATGAAGAATGGTGGGCTTAGTGCTTTGTGTTGATAGCTCTTCAATAATGGGTGCATTTTGTATGTATATATAATGATGAAGAATGGTGGGCTTAGTGCATTTTGTATGTATATATTAATTCATGTATATGTAGCAGAGACCTTGACAATTGTTGGGGATCTTGCAGACTCAGACCACAGAGATGTGCCTTTTTTGTCTCCAGATTGTGTTTTGCCCCAGTCTAGGAGAGAGCATGAAATTGGTAACATCTGAGGGCAACATGAAGCGAATTCTTGGTTACACCAAGGATGATATGGTGTCGACTGACTTTGTTGGTGACTGCAGGTCAAGCATTTTCGATGCCAAGGCCGAAATTGCACTGAACCACAACTTTGTAAAGCTTGTCACTTGGTATGATAATGAATGGGGTTACAGCAACCGTGTGGTTGGCTTACTCAGACACATTACCTTAGTGAACTAAGATAAGATCACATGACGTGGCTCTCTCTATTCCTATAGCATATGTAGTTAAGTGAATGGTTTACTATTTTGGAAGAGAAGTTTTGAAATAATCAAGCTTTGCTGATGGTGATGTATTTCATGAAAGGTTGTCTTTCTTGCTTTTTTTTCTTCCCATGATCCAAAGGAATATTTTACTGTATTCTCATTAATCAAGAAGAGCATTTCAGTTCCTATATTTTACATCATTATATTAGAAATGGTACTAGAGGACTGTTAATAGTCTTAATCATATTAGAAATTAATAGTTGAAGATTCAATTACAGGTTTGTATTATAACACAAATCAACCTACTTTTGGTCTTGCAAGCTCTAAGAAGTGCACTAAAACTCTGTTACCAAAAAATTTGACAGCCCGGCTTCTGTGGGTTTGTCGTGTAATTAATTTTTAAGAATATGTTACGTTTGGTGGTGCATTACTATTGGATGTTGATTTTCTAATTTTAAATTTGTGCTGTTCTAATTTAAATAGAGACGTTAGGTTCCAAGTCACCTGTGCGTTGTTCTGGTGATCTTCTGGAGTGTTTCTGGCAAGGTTAACTTATTTCATTTTCTGGAGGACTTGCTGTATAATTGGATTACTTATTTGGATGTTAGTTTGTCAGCCTTGAACTTAATTTCATATATGATTTTAGTTTATTTGAGCTGAAGTTTTAGTTTGCATCACAAGCTGGAGTTTCAGTTTACATCATGATCTGCATTTCTCTGTTTGTGTTCCTAGAAAATTTGATTCAACATTTGGTTTCTGAATCATCAGATTGTTGGTTAATAATGAGCAAATTGTACAATCAAGTCTACATGGATTTGTTCCTGGTTCTCTATGCTCCATTTCTCCCATTATTCACTTAGCCAATGAGATCGAGGATCATCCTGGCTTAGCCTACAAGAAGGCAGAAAAATTAGATCCAAACTGCAGCGGTCGAGGAGTCTGGCAGTTTAAGGCCGATCTGCTTGAAAGATTGGAAAAGGTAATTAACACATTACTAATTAGTTTACATTTCACTAATCATTTCTGTTCTAAACATCTTTTATGCTCGGATGTACTTTTATTGTACAATTTTTAACCATTTCATCTCTCTTCTACACATGCTATGAGATTATTATTTTTAACCATTAGTATTTTATAGGCAACCAAACAGTCATCTTGGATGGTAAATGTTCTGAAATGCTTCATGAGCTATCCGTTCTGTTTAGGTTTTACTAATAGGCTACTGGAGAGTTGGTAAAGAAATGCAGCCTAACTCTCATAAACTTGGGGGGGGAGGTTCCATCTCATGATCAATAGTTCACATGTCTTGCCAGTAAAAAAAATGTAGTTTGCATGTCTTCACTTTATGTGTGTTCAGAATGAATAGTCTGGGCAGTTCTTCGCGTCGCGGATTCAATAGATTTGTGGGCAATACATAATGCATTCTAACGTTGAATCGGCAATTCATAATGCATTCTATAGTTGTGGGCAATACTTTAGGGTAGTTTTTGACATTTAACCTGTTACGTTTTTCTAACGGAAGTCGGTGGACAAAACTTTAGTGTAGCCTAAAAGCATGGACAAAACGTTAGGTAGTTTTTCGTTTGTGGACAATACTTTAGGGTAGTTTTTGACAATTAACCTTTTGCATTCGCTTAAACCTTTTGATATAAAAAATTTAGAGTGCTGAAAAATATATTCCTATGTTGCTGTTTTTTATCATGTTGAATCTAGAGCTCTACAGCTGCACATCCGCATGAATGGTAAATGTGATAAAAACTTGTAAAAACCTTGTAATTCATTTGTACCCCTATTATACCTGTACTCATTCAAGTGTTTTTTGTCACTTTGTTATGGTGTTCGTAGGAGTGCATAAATTTTGGTAGACGAGGTTATACATAAAGAGTGAAGAACACATGATACATATATCATATAGTGGTAAGCACTACATATCAAGCTGCAGAAAACAACCTGCACAAGCTATTGTATACACTAGTGATGCTTATTTTCATTAACATCCAATATGTAGTAGAAAATTTAGGTTGAAGAACTAATAGACCTCAGTGGAACTTTCCTTTAAACACTCTGCTATTCTTTGTGACAGGCAATAGGCAGTTGACTGGATGGTGATCATGGGGTTGACACCCACAGCACTTGGCAGAACGCTGGCATCACAGACAAACAACCCTTGTGCTTCCCAGCTCTCCCCATTTTCATCCACTGCACCTTCTCTTTCGCTTATCCCCATCTTACAGCTCCCCATCTGATGTGCAGTAGAATAACTCATCCACTTTTCTACTGGCGACATTGGCCCATCTTCTGCCCGAACTGTCCCCAAGAACTCCTCCAGGTCTGTTTCTGAGATTCCCTTACATTTGATTCTCTGCCCATCACTTCTGAGGGTGCCAACCTCAACTGCTCCTGCAGCTACTAAGATTCTCAATGACTGCTGTAAACCAGCCTTGATATTTTCCTTGTCCGATGTACTTACCTTGTACTTTATCTTTCTCTCTTCTTTAACTTCCCCAGACCCTTGATCCCGGACAATTGTGATCAGATGGGCTGTTCTTGCATACCTGAGCATCCGCTTCTTTATTTCAAGTCCGGACTCCCAGGGACTTATTGTAGAGAATGCTCCAGGCGCTAATGCAGGAGTCTCAATTATGGCTTTTATCTTGGAATCTGGCGAGTACATCTTATGGATTGATGTAATTATTCCTCCCTCATTAATTTTTCCCTTGAACTCAGAATTGGACTCCGGAAAGTAACCCCAGGTCAGCAGAACAGGATGGAGATGAAGGTTTCGGCCTATGTTCCAGTTCTTCAGTCCACTGGAAATCATTAGAGGGGGTGTTAGAAGAGATCCGCATGCCGAGATTGTCACTTTGGCTTCAATCTGCAATTTCTTGATTGCACCATTGGAAGACTTAGCTGTCACTCCCAAGCACTTGATCTTCCTTGTTCCTCCAGAGTTGTTCTTCTCCAGTACGAGTCTGTCAGCTTTACATCCTGTCAATATCACAGCACCATGATTTACTGCATCAACCAGCCAGGTGGTGTCAGTCCCTTGCTTCTCTCCCTTTCTGCATCCGTAGTTACAAGATCCACAGTAATGATCTTCTGAAGAATTTCTTGGCACAAAATCAACATCTAAACCAAGATTTTCACAGCCTCTGCGAAGTATCTGATTCTGAAACCCCTCGCGGAGGCACTTGTCTGTGACACCAATTCTCTTGCAAACTGCGTCCATGGCGAGGTGATATTGAGGGGTGGCAAAGAGTGAGAGGTTGTAGTCATTGGCCCATTCCTGCAGCACATAGTTTGGTGTTCTGATGCAAGCAGACCAGTTAACAGCAGAACCTCCACCAACCGTGGATCCTGCCAGAATCCCCATGCCCCCATCAAGTGTTGCTATTTTCCCCCCTGATTCGTAGAGTTGAAGCATAGAGGGGCCTTCTAAAGATGAGTAATCTGAACTAGTAAAATAGTTCCCTTTCTCAAGAACAATGACTTTCTGGCCAGAAGTTGCCAGAAGTGCCGCTGCAACTCCTCCTCCACATCCGCTGCCAACAATGACTACATCACATTTGATCTTGTGGAAAGCATTTTCCGAATCTGGTGCAGCCTCGAGTCCTTTGTCCAGGAGGGATTGTACAAGAGAGGAGTTGGTTTCCTTGACGGTTTCTATTATTCCCTTCTCCAGAGGCCGCGCCGGGGGAACTTGTGTCTGCTTCTCCTCAGTGTCTGGATGATATCCTATGGCTTCCCATGCTGGGTTTTTACCATTTTCTGTAGTCTGCAGATATATATACAAGTATTAGGCTCACAATTCTGGTGTAGTGTTCAATTTGAATGAGCACTAGCAGGAAAAGACAGAAACCATTGCCTGGGTGAAGAAGAAGTAGAGGCACAAGGCTCTGATGTTGGCTAGAACAAGCCTAATGGGTGTCAAGAAGCTACATTTAAACCACTTGTGCAGAGTCATCTCTCTCTTGCGCAGGGACATCTCCGAGAAGGTGTTCACAAATGGCCATTTCTCTTTAAAACTGAGAGAGCCACATAGCAACAGCGTGCCCAACCTTGTAGACAGCATCACCAACACTGCTCTCACCAATATGTATGCCTTGGCCAAAGCCTGCTTTGCTATGTACTCTGCAATCTGCAACAATCCAAATCGGAAACATGCATACAGTATTTTGGACCGCAAACATGCATAATAAATTACCTCATCTGGTATCGGGGCTTGAGACCCAGAAGCCGATTCCCAGAAGGACTTGACAGCATCAGAAACCTCTTCTTCTTGTTCCAAACAAGTCAATGGCAAAGGAGGCAGTACGGTCTCACAGACACTGGCCAGTGACTCCATCTCACCGGCAGAGAAGCCATGACTGTACTTGCACTCTCTGCTTCCTTGTAACAGAGGATGCCACTCTCTTTCCATCTCAATCAATCAATCGCTATGTTAATGTTATATTTTGGTTGATGAATCTATATGATCCTATATATATATTCATACACACACTCTATCAGTATGTGGTTAAGTTAAATCAAATTAAATTAAATTAATGAATGATAAAACAAACTCTGTAGGTGTCATTGAAAGGTTGGTTTCATCTTTCTCTGTCATATAAGTCAAATACACGGCGGAGCATCCAAATAAAGGATACTAGGACCATTTCAAATCTATGTTTAAAACAAGAAGCAATCCGATTTCATATAAATAAATACAAGATAAGGATCTGTTTTAAAAATTTAGTTACAATTTATGTATATCTTGTTTATTATTAAGATTTGACTGTTGAACCTATAAGTATGTGGTACAATGTCACATCAGAAAGACCTGGACCGTTCTCTCCATGTATCTCCAAGACGATTTAATTAATTACGGGAAAGCCGATAATTATAAGATTATCAAGAGCAAACAGAAAGAGCAGTAGTTATAATTATAAGATAAAATAAAAAAAAGGCAAACACTTGATCAAGAGGGATGATATTGGCACAAAGGGAAATCATATCTGTACTAGCAAGAACAGTTAAGATGTGTATCAGAACAAAGGACAATTAAAACCCTGCTAGCGCCTAAAAACGCTCTGCGACTGCGTCTAACCACGCTTGTTCACGACGGTGCAAGGCGTTTTCACCGCTCGGACGTGATCGCGCAACGCTGCCCCAGGCCGGTTGTCCCCCGACTACTTGTTTCTCCCATCTCCAACACTCTCAGCTGCTGGTAAGTCACGTTTCCTGCTGTTTTTCCCTTTTCGTTCCCGCTGCGTTTGTGTGATCGGTTCTCGGGGTGATCGGGTCTAGACTGGATCGGCTTTCAGCCATCGGCGTCCGGTGTGCTGTTGATCCGAGGG
>JAYMSV010002851.1:0-10545 GCA_036897745.1 Erodium moschatum | reverse complement strand
CTCCATCCTTCTCAACATCCTGACCTGATTCTCCTGACTTCGAATCACCAGCGGCCTTCAGAGCCTCCGAACCGGACGACTCACGCCCTCGAGTGTGTCGACGTTTAACCTTCTTAGCCATGGTTAAAGAGACACGATCCCCACAGAATCGAGTGATGATTTTACAATAAGCATCATAACACCTTAAGAGATCCGAACAAAAAGAGGAGAAGGGAACCGGCTCTCGCAAAGGTTTTTCTTCATGGCTTTATGATTAGCATTTTCTATGGGCGAAATGTAAGGTAAACCACCATTAGTTCGACCTTATAGGTACAGCAGAGAGCAGAATGATACAATTGAAATGTTGCAGTCGGGGATTATCAAGACGAGCTCTTTGGAACCCTTTTGAAACATGGTACAACTATTTTGATCAAACGTTGACAACGATCACAACAGGATATTTCAATACGCATTCAACTTGATAATTAATTTTTTATTTCAAATCCTTCTTTCATAAAAGCTCCTGTGACCCTGAGCTTTAAGTTAGGCAGGTTCAGTTTCTCCTCAGGTTCCCTCATCTGTAATCCATTGTTTGATTATCATAAATACAGTACATACAATTAGAGAAGCATTGAAAGAATAAATTAAAAAGTTATAGACATATAGGTAAGCAATGATTTATGACTTACATTTAAGGTGAAAGTGAAAACAAAAGATTCAGAAACAGTGGCCAAATTGGAGCTCTGAACAATGAAACCAGAAAGGGCCTCAAGAGCTTTGTAGAGTGATGCTGCTATGCCTTCTCCTTTATTGCATACCAATCTCACATAAAATCGTCTTTCCTCAACTTGGAATACATCCATCTATAATACATATAAGCGTATATTAACATGAGAAATAGGGATTGTCTGCAAGAAAATAGTTGTCCATCTCTAAAGAGAAAGTCAAAGTTAATCTTAAACCTATATATGTAGGTATATTATCCGCTAGAAACGTATTCGGGTCAATGACCGATATTTTAAAGGGGTTTAATCATTATTAAAAGGATTAATTACATTCATATATCCTGACTATATACGTTTAACGGATACCTACCACATATAACGTATATATACCCTGAACTAATGTTTGTAACAACATCCCCATTCCATCCATTTTTCCGTTCATTTACTGTTCATTTTTTCAGAAATTCCGAAACTACCCATAATGTTACAATCATAAAACCAATACCAATCCTAAATCCAACCCTAAACTCTCTCTAAACCTAAATCTAACCCTAAAAATGGATGGAAGGGGAGATGTTACAAACTGTTAGTTCGGAATATGTTTCGTTACGAAATAACTTTGGAGTATTTATTCGTTAAACGTGTATAGTACGGGGTAGGTGAGCGTAATTAACCCAAAAAAGTATAATACCCACCAGAAGTTTTCAGTTTTTCCATTGGCATCAGAGATGAACCAATGCCTTCGGAGAAGTTGAACCGGGCGGTCCGAATTATTGGTAATTCTTATTTTGTATGCAAAAAAGTATTCCCCTTTGGAAGGTTGACTTCGGCCCTCTATGTATACACTCTTAACTTGAACTCTGATCCCCTGTAAACAAGATTTTCAGTTTCAGAAATATCTCAATGCTTGAGATTAGGGTCAAGGGTATTTTCGTCATTTTGTGGCAACAAAGATGTATGAGTTTTTGAAAGATTAGATAGCTAGATGTAACAATTTAAAGTTCCGAAGAATCATGTGCAGAAGACGTATAGTACACAATAGCTAACAATCATACCGCTGTTGTTGCATCACTCGAACATTTTAGGAGCGAGGGCAGCTTGGTCATTTTATGCTCATCACGGTATCTAGCTTCAACCTGCAGACAATCACCAACAAAAATCACAGGGCAAGAATGGCTTCCCCTTACTGAATAACAGATATTGAAAATTGAATTCTTAAACCAAAATCCAAATAATCGAACCAACAGTAAAAAATCGCGAACATTGCTTCTTTTTCGAGAGACAAAAACGGGCGTAGAGAGAATTCGAGAGATGATGGAGTAAGGATATAGAGTGTTCATCATAGCAATCTTAACTATACACATGAAAGAAGAGCTGTGACCAACCTTCAATTCCACTTCCATAGATAATTTAAAAGGACCATTAACACTCTTTTTCAATAGATTCATCAATTTATTCAAATGGAGAACAAAATTTCATATGATTAAAGCAATTAATTACAATGACATCATAATAGCAGGATAGTTCTGCAAATCAACTATGTTGAAGCCATGTTGATGATGCAATTAATTGAACATTAAATCAGAATTATGCAGGAGATCATATTAAGCGATTTGACGATTAAAACAGTTTTACAGAGGAACTAAATATAAGGATTCTAAAATGGGTTGAGAATTACGTACCACGAGCTTCTCATCAGCAACAACCTCTTTGATTGACCTCCCAAGTCTTAGAATCAACTCTTCTGACTCGAATGACTTCACCGAATCACGAATCCTTGCAGCTTCTTCATAATCCTAATAAAGAACCAAATCGGAAAAGTTTCAATGCAGAAGAACCGAATAAAACACTGGCATCAAAAAAAGATTCAAAGTGTTCCCAGATTTAACAAATGAACTGGGTTTTATCTCTGCAGCAGATTTCATACGTTATTTACATACCTACTTTGACCTTCCGCTATAAAACCCCAAAAAGTGAGGGCTTATCAGTAACCCGCTGTCATCTTTCATAATTAATCAAAAACACACGATTTACACAAAAAATGTGATGGTTTTATCAGAAGCACACTATCACCTTTCTCATTTATCAGTGCTTTTATGTGGAACAAAATGACGCAAATCCGGGTGTTTTTTACTAGAAACAAATGTGACAGTATGTTATTGATGACATGCATAAGGTGCGTCAATAAAGTTATCCATAAACATTATAAGACCATCCACAGTGGAGGTCGAAAAAGTAGTCTAAAGTGACGGAAAAGAAGGGATTGACTGATGTTTCGGCTCCGATTTTCTCTAACGTCATCGACCGTCAGCTTCGTCTCCTCCGATTCACTCTTCTCTCTATTTCTCTTCTCCCTCACGATTCTTACTTCTCCCTCAACGAATCTTCTCCTTACATGTATTTTGGCCGGGGCCGCCCCCCCGAATCCGACCCTCCACCACAAAATCTGCCGAATCCGACTTGGTTTAGTCCCACAGAATCGACCTCCACTGTGGATACCTAACTCGGTTTCACTTTGCAATGTAAGCAAAATTTGGAATTCTACCAGCAAATTGAGCATACCCAAAACACAAATTTACCCAAATCAATCAAAACCACACATTTCCCCGATCAAACCCTAATGAAATCAAATGTTGCAATTCAAACAAACAAATCATAGATGAACAACCTCGGATTGAGCAGCAACTTCCATCTGCTGTTTCAAAAAAGCATAGGTTTGGCTCCGTGACAACAACGCACCCGATGTCGGAACCGGACCCGAACCCGAGCTCCGAGTCTCGCCGCCGTTCCTCTCCGAAGCACAAGCTACGATCCTGCAGGACCTACACAGCCTCCCGATATCTCCGCTTCCCGGCGAGACCCGCACCGCCTCCGCCGCCGCGAACCCATTGACGCTTATACCCCTACTCGCCGTATTGAAATCAGCGAACACTTTGAAACCCAAAGAATGCATCTTTTTTAATTAAAAAAAAGAAATATTTTATTATTTTCCTACTTGACCCTGATTCGGTTTTCTTTCAGGATTTTCCTAGCAAAATAATTTTCCGGGAAAATCCTGTAAAGATCCGATTTGGGGGTTCCCGGAGATATTTATATCACGTGTTTATCTATATATCGCTAGTGCGTCCCCGTAATTTGTGTGCTATTTTTTTTTTTATCTCTGGCCTTTATTTTCGGCTTCGGAGATGTGGATTTACTGTAACGGTCGAATTCGGACAATTGAGGTGAGGGCATTTTCGGGAATAAAAGTGTACGGAGTTAACTTTTTGCAGCATTTATTGTGTCTCCAGCCACAGAAGCCAGATATTTGCTGGTTTTGGAAGACGGTATTATACACGTGGAGGGATGTCGGCTTCGGTTATTCCTATGTTTCGTCACCGCGAACGTGTCGGGAAGCGGTGGGCGTGATCGGCTGTGTTGACGTGCAGGTAGGAAGCGTGGGTCTCACTGTTCGGAGCATTTCCAGTCATTTTTTTTACAAAAAAAATTAAAGCACTCCTATAATAATTCATACATAGAGATCGGATATTACAAAATCTGTATACATGATGATTACAAATAACAAAATATATATAGTGTAAACTATCGTTTGAAAAAACAAAGTTGATATCATGTGACACTCACATAACTAAATTCCGTTAAAGAGACGAAAAATAATTTATTGAATGTTTTTTTGTAAAACGCACAAAGTTCACCATAAGTTTGTGCAACTATCCATTTTTTTTTCTACAAACATACTCGTACTGAATATTTTATACCTTTCATTTGTCGGTCAAAATTCAATTTTGTTCTCTCAAATCCTCCGACATTCGATTGTCAAAGCGTGTCTAAAAGCAATTATAATGAGGCGAATGTAGGATTATATATGCAGAATTGATTAAATATCTGAACAGAATAGAACGAAACAAACAAATGTAAATTGGAAATGACAAACTGGGATGACGTGCAAAACTAGCTGTGACGTGGCACACGACCACTGACTTGAAAGCAATATATTCGGCGTGACCGTGGTGGTGATCAACAGCAGTTGCTCCCCAAGGTTACACAGCTCTACCCAGCAGCGCGCTCACTCGCTCTACTGGATGTGGACTAAGCAGAACAGCAGCCAGAACAAGGGTGTAATAAAACGAAAGAGGGAGAAAGAAAATCGTGAGAGCCCACGTTTAATTCGTCTGATTTTCGTTACTACAGAATCGAAACGAAAAAACTACGATTTGTTTTGAAAACCATTTTCCAAGAAGTAACATTTTAATGTGTTTTAGCCCGTTACGGTGGGCTCCACCCGAACCCGACCCGGACGAACGGTGGTGCGCGTGAGGCTCGGTCCAGGCCAACTTGCATAGAGTCCTCTTGGGCTTTGTCTTGAACAAGGAAGAAGAGGCAAACACTTGTAAGCTCACCTTAGTCCTCTTCTTCCGATGTGGGACAAGAGCAAAACACACAAGGCTTTAGAAAGCCATTTTTCCAACAGCGAATTCAACGAGTTGCTTAACCGTTATGCCTATTTATTCTCTGACGAAGAAATCCAAGTATCCGATTCTCAATCGGTCAAGGAACAGCTCTACCCACTCCTGATCCTCATATGGAGTTTCCCAGTTATTCTCCATAAAAATGCTTTTAATTAATTAATTAATACATAATCTTCAATATTTAGAGTTATTTAGAAATTGAGTCTTAAAGAGTCTCGGCGAAATCGAAGCTCCCACACCTATAACTTGCTCCTTGTCGTATCTAATGTATATGGAATCTCTATGACATATGGTGTGGGTCAGTTTATATATATATGCACGATGCTTACTCCTTAATAGTCCATCGTTGAATTGAGCAGTTGAGTAGGAACGAAGACTATATATAAGTTCGGCACCGCCCTATGAATTGAAGTCGGTTGGGTTTGGGTCATGACCGTGGGGTACCCTACCCCTAACCACCCCCTTTCACGGACCATGTATAGTCTCCATTTCACCCAACCCTCCTTGCTTGCTCAATCACCAACAACAATAATAATGGCTAAGTTGGTTTCGTTGATCACCCATCCGACTAGCTCCAGACTTACTTGTCAATCGAAATTACGTCCGAAGACCCAGATATCAAATCGTTGCTGTGACTCAAAGGCTACTGATGAGTTTCCGAAAGGTGATGAGTGAGCCACCGATGATGGTTGAGCTTTTGGTTTATTTTTGTAGGACATGACGTCCATCGGTTTGGGACCGTTTTCTTTTTTCGGGCTTTGGCCCCTTAGCTCTTGTGAGAGTTTTGTTGTAATCGTTATTTGAACCTGGTCCTTCTTGGACTTGGTTTTCGTACTTTCTTTCTGAAGAATGTACATTTAATAAATTTTTGAGCTGATCCAAAGAAAGAAAAAATTATGTCAACAAAGCAATGAATATTACTATAATCTCTAACATAATCATGTTTCACATTTGTTCTCAACAAAATGTCTATTAGGAACCGAACATTAATTCTTTGAGCAGTTGTAGTGGAGGCCAATTGAAGCGTCGCATTTGTCTTCTCTCTCATCGCGTCGATAGTTTCGTTGACGTTAATTACCCATTATATCTCTGTCTCTCTCCTCTCCGTTCTCATTTTCTTCTCTCTCTTCCTCTCATCCTTTCTTCTATTGCCACTTGTTAATTTTGGTTAGAATCGACCCATCGAATCTAACCTTCAATGCAAAAAAGTCCCGAACCAATCATAAATCTGACTCGTCGAATCCGACCCTCCACCGTAAATGCTCTTATAATATAGTACAATCAATTCAATCAATCTTTATAAACTTCTTTACTTATATTGATTTGATTCATGTTATTGATGGTAGCATGTGATGCTATTTTGTCCTTCCATTGTCATGTGAATGAGAATCTGATTAATTTGTGAGTAAAGTATCACATGCTTCCCTCCACCTCCATGACTTGTAAGAAGAGGTGAAAGGTTTGGTTATTGCAATAGTGACTATTACTCCTCCAAAACTTGTTGCTCTAGGAGAAAAAAAAAAAAAACTCAAATCACAACACCCCAAAAATGTCCAAACAATACCCAAAGTCCTTTTGATTCATCATTCAATCAATTTTTGTGTGTTCCAATTCATGATGTTGAATCATTGATGGGAAGAACCCTAAATCCACTAAACAAAATTGAGACAAAACCCATCAAATTCCAAGTGAAAATGATTTTTTTTTCTCTCTTATTTTCAGCACTACTATTCATTTGTTTCTAATTGTGGAAAAATAAAAACCCAATTCAAAGTCACATTATTGAGATTGAATGAAGAGACAGGACAAGGGTAATACTGTAAATGCAACAGTAACATGAGAAAGGGTGATGATGAAGGAGATGGAGATTACCATCACCACCACAACCAGTAGGAGTAGAAGTAGCTCCACAACATTACCATCACCACCAACAACAATAACATTATCAAATGGAATCATGGGTTTCTTTCTTCTTCTTAACCCAAACCACTCTCCTACCTTTCTCCTCCATTTTAATGCTTCCTCTCCCTTAGCCCTATCCTTCTCTCTTCTCAGATTTCAAGGTATTTTGACCTAACTGATAAAAATCCAAACTTTTTTGTTAGTTTCATCTCATTAAGGATTATTGTCTTCTGTTTCTGATCTCCTGGTGAAGGGTTTTGTTCAATTCGATGAATCTCTTGGTGGGTTGTTGTTTTTTTGGAGCTCTAATTCTTAAATCTCTTGTTTGTGTTCTGTAAGATTTTAGTATTTTGTGCTTTTTGAAGATTGGGTTTTGTTGATTGAATCCCACTGGAGGGGTTGAATCTCCCTGAGAGAAGATAGGAATTGAAAGTGAAAGCTGAAAAGTTTGATTCTTTGTTGTTGTTTCTAGGCTTATAGATCAAGAGGGTTGGTGTTAATCTTAGATTCAATTTCTGGGTAAAGTTTATGGCTGTTGTGAGCAAGCTTTGTGTAAACTAAAAATGGGTTTCCAGATTACTCATCCCAGAAGTCTTTGTCTTGTTCGAATCAGTTCATTTTGGTTTGTGTATCCGAGAATGTTGGCTCGTTCTCTACATACTCGTGTTCTTACAAAGTGCAGAGCTTTGAATTTCTCCATGTATTTCACATAATGCTTATGGTTAGTTTGATGAAATGTTGATGAGTGAGCCTATCTTGCTTCAGGAACAATATGTTTGAGGGAGATAACAGTAGGAATCCCTTGGTTCCATCTTTCCTTGAGAACGGATTTCGATATGGTACTAACGCATTGCCTCAGCTTCAGTTACTCCAGAATTGTGAGCTCCCGAAAACTTGCAAATTATTTTCTCAGTTTACCCTTAGAAGTTCTGCTTTTAGTGGTTACACTGAGAAGCACATTGTTATGCAGCTGTTTTGGATACTGATTTTCACATATGTTGATTCCCTAATGCATTGTGATTATGATTCGTTTTCTAATATTTGTACTTACCATAATCTTGAGACAATTTAGCAGTAGATTAATCAACCACAACATTCAGTTCAGCCAAAGAAGTTGATAGTTAAACATTTTGTTCCCTTTTCAGTGTTAAATCGTTTGCCTAATACTGTAAATTCGTTGTTGCATTCAGTCACAGTCCCGGTTGGTTGTGGCGGTGTGCCCCTGAACTACATGGGACATGACCGAACTACCAATATGGATCGGCCTACTAAAAGAAGCAGGGAAGTGGAAAAGTTTGGCCAAGCTGGAAGTTTCCTAAATCCAAACCCTGTTTCTACAGGTTTGAGGTTGTCATACGAGGAAGAGGAACACAACTCATCCGTTAGTTCCATTAGTGAAAACATGACAACCGTTGTTCCAGTGATTTCGTCCCTCAGTGACAATCTCAAGGCTGAGTTTGATAGGCAGAAGCAAGAATTTGATCACTATATCAGACTTCAGGTGATAAAATGATCACATATCACACACTTAGCCTGCGCTAACTTTCAACTTTATGATCTGAAGTTGTGTCTCGATGTTGATTCAGGAAGAGAACATCATAAAAGGCGTGAGGGAACTCAAGCAGAGCCACACAGCTTCTTTTCTGAGCACAATAGAGAAAGGAGTTGGGAGAAGATTGCGTGAGAAAGAAGATGAAATCGAAAACATGAACAGAAAGAACAAGGAGCTAGTGGAGAGGATAAAGCAAGTGACAATGGAGGTGCACTCTTGGCACTACAGAGCCAAGTACAACGAATCTGTAGTCAACGCCTTGAAGAGCAATCTGCAGCAGGTCATGGCCCAAGGTGGGAGGGAAGGCTATGGAGAGAGCGAGTTAGACGATGCAGCCTCGTGCACGAACCAGAACCGTGTTGGTGTGGCGAAGCAGATGGGCTGTAGAGCTTGTAAGGTTAATGAGGTCGGGGTTTTGTTATTGCCTTGTCGGCACTTGTGTTTATGCAGGGATTGTGAAGGGTTTGTCGATGCTTGCCCAGTGTGCAGGGTAATGAAGACTGCAAGTGTTCAGGTATACATGTCTTGAAAAGAATGTGTATACACTTGCAATCTTCATTATCTCTGAAGAAGTGTATGTGTAAGAGTACTGAACTTGAGTTGCTTTGGTGTTATGAGAAAAGGTCATTGGCCTAAGATTGTTGTATTGTGAAAATGTAGTGCTAATGTGCTGTGGATGAAATGAACAAGTGTTAAATATTTATCAAGGATAACGTCGATTCCTAGTCCAGTCGGAAAGGTCATTTGCCCATCCTAACCGTGCTTCACCTTTTGTGACAGATCCTGACATAAAGGTGGTACACGTTTACAAAAACTACCAATCACGTGTAAAATAATTATGAAAAAAGGGGCTAGGATTTGTAAAAAAAATACCATCTTTATGTTACTTTTTATAACAAAATACCACATTTGTGTTAGAATCTGTCACAAAAGGTGGAGCACGATTAGGATGTGCAAATGACCTTTCTAACTGGACTAGGAAATGACGTTTTCCCTGTTTATCAAGTTTTGGAGTAAATGTAGATGTCTAGTGTAGTTGTAGTTGATTATTATGTTGTAGAGTCATGTAATTGCAAAAAAGTACCTTGATATATTCACGTTTTGCAATTTATAGCCCATTTCTTTGATAATTGAAAAAATAAAAGTAAAAAACTTGTTTTTCGTAGCACTTTATGTAAATTAGTTTTGAAATGACCAATTTACCCTCACTCCATTTAGATTTTAAAAGTTGAATCTTTACATCACTTAATTTTCTTCATTTGTATTGTACAAAGAGGAAAAAAACTAAAAGATATGCAAACGTAGATTTTTTGTTTTTTAATTATTATTTTAAAAAATAAACTTCCAAAAGATAAAATCATTAGTTTTACACAAATTACAACAAAAAAATAAGTGCAAGGTGTGTTTCTTTTTGCAACTATCAAAAAAAGAAGACCACAAGTTGCAAAACATAAAAATCTCAAAGTACTTTTTCTTAATTATCCCTATAAGCTATAAGTGATCATTTTTTATGAAAAAATTAGGGTAAATGTAAAAATCTACCCTAGTGTATGAGTCACGAACAGAAAAGTATTGATCACGTATTGAATAAAATATAAGTCAAATTTCCGACATTTTTAAATTTATAAAGACATGCAAATGATTTATAACCAATTCATAAAGACATGTAAATGACTCGTGACCAAAACTTAAGATATCTTGTTTGACAGTTTTAAACTTTAGGTAGTTTATTGTTCATGACCAATATTTTATAATAGATTTTTATGCTTAACCCAACAAATTATCATGGGATTGGGGTCCTATATGAATTTCTTTATTTAAAGGGTTAATTACAAATAACCACCCTCAAGTATACGCGATTATGGGATGCCTACCCTCATGTATTTTTTTAACTGATACCTACCTTCATGTATCGTTT
>JAYMSV010002850.1:0-10545 GCA_036897745.1 Erodium moschatum | reverse complement strand
TTTTCTAAACTTATTTGGTTGACTTTGGGCGTAGGACCCGTTTTACATTCTATTGGTATTTTGAGGAATTATTTGAACATTTAATTGTTTTTAAATTACTTTTCTCATACTTCATTTAAGTCACGTCTCGATTCCGGTCACCATCGGATTTGGAGCGTGACACTTTCGGAAGGGCAGAAAAGGGAATTCATGGCTGACAAATTCAATGAATTCTTCATAGAATTCATTGTCAATCAATTCCATGAAATTAATTAGTCTTCGATTTGAAATTAATCATAAAATAATATGACATAACCGTCATATTTTTCATTTTCTTCCAACAATCCCCCACAAAAATGTGATGGGTAAAGAGACGAAAATGAGGAAGTGGTGCCATCTTGACGACCGGGATTTGCACACATTCAGATTTGAAGTTCAAAAATGATGTTCAGAGAATGATATCTAAAAATGTCAAATATGTACATTCCTTTTTACGTGTGACAAAGCACGATCGTTCAAGTAGTAAATATTTATCGATAAGAATCGGTCGATCCCACAAGGAGTATGTTGTAAGTTAGGTGTAAGGAAAATCTAGGCTAGGGTTGTCACCACCTAGTATAGAGTAATGAATCGTCGGTGTTGGTGTAGGTATGTGTGTGTGTGTGTTGGTAAGGAGGTTTTTTGGATTCTACTCTACTGTCTCTATATGCACATTACCACCTAGGATATAAGGATACAAGAAATATAAAAGAAGTCAATCACATGTATAAGTAAGCGCGAACTCCAATTAATGAAAAGACAAAGTAATTGATGTGTGAAGTCAATCATTGCTTTCCTTATGGTCACGGAACCGCGCTCTCATGACGGTCTAACCAAGCGACCAAGTCATCGAGGAACCGAACTGACTACCCGAAGTATTCCTAACCGTAGTTAGAGTAACTATTAATAGTCCCTAATTAATGAATGATATGCTACTTCATGTATCATAAGAGCGGAGACCAATCATCGGAGAGTAATGAACACAATGTATTCTATGATCCCTAGGACCAATCATCGATTGAGAAATGCAATCGAGAGCCGAAGAATCATAGGGAACGATCCACATCAGCTTTCCTTCAACCCGTCTCTCGACTACATTAAGTCCGACCTAACACTAAGGAAGCCATATGCGAAGCCTCTTCCTTATCTTTTAACTTCCCATGGTCAATGGATGGGTTGGAGATAACCAAACACTATTAATCATACACTTCCTTACTTGCCTATCGTAACTCAAGGAGATGTAATATGTTAACACAAAGCTAACATATTCAAATTCCCAATGTATAGCTTATATGGTTGTCAATCCACGTGATGTTCGAGAGAGATCGTAAACTCTAACGAACACTCCACCATTAAATCACCCAGACACATAAAAAAACATACATTTAGCTATTGTCGACCTCTCAATAGGAAGTCAACATACACAAGTATGCAAAATCCTAAGAAGAGTCAAGGGAGCGATATGGTATCAACTCATTGTCTAGATGAATCAGTATAGCTCGTTCATTTGTGCTATACCAACAACGAGAGATACCCTAGGTAAGATCTTTATGATAAAAATAGAGAATTGTTCCACCCATACGTCACGCACCACCATCGATTATGAGGCGGATTCTTGCCTACATCACACTCTCATCTACAATTCTAAGGTCATCAAGATCTAGTCCACATCAGAAGCCTCTCTTCTTGATAAAGTTGAAGCTGAAGGTAAATAAATTTTTTGAAGGATCTAATTGTTCTGTTACTTCTTTCATTAGTTATTAGTTAGACAAACTAATTTTTAGTATACAAATATCATATCAGTTTATAAGCACTTCCGTCTACTTCCATAACATAACATGAATAATTGAGTTATCTATGATTAAGAATTATCATCTTACCCCAAATCTATGAATTGACATCTATCCGAAAGTCGCAAACAAAAAAAACAAAATTTTCCTATATAAGTTATGTCAAAAGATTGTACCAATTGAAACTTTACCGATAAGGTTGGTGTTCACTTGCCGAGATGTCTTCATGTATAGTACAATGGTCCTCAAATTTAAAGGTATGATATTAAAAATATGCATACCCCAAATGTAGAAGGCTTTTCAATAAATTAAATTAAGTACAAAATCCGAAGAATAACATAAACAACCCAACAATAATACAATTTCAACATCATTAAAATCGTGTTGAACAAAATAGATAAAACATTATAAACAGAACAGTCAAAGCAGTAAAAGTAATCAGAATCGACGGTTGCGATTACGTAGTTAATGAGAGGTGAGATGTGGGGCAAGCGATCTGGTTTTATGATAAGATGAGCGCACTGGATCATCTTCATCGTGTCAGACCAATCAATTTCTCTCCATCTTTTCTTCTGCATTCTCTCTTCGGAAACATTGTCTCATCGCTTCGATTTTCTTAACCTTTCCCATCGTTTTCTCTCGTGGGTAAAATCACCAAAAATGGGCAAAAATCAAGCTCACAAAGCTATGCAGAGATCCAGGGTCGGCTCTGGCTCTGCCGATCCCAACGAGGTCGAAGATGGCATGGTTTGTACCCTTCCATTCTAAGTTTCTCGATTCTCTAGTTCCCCAAATTTCAATTTTTTGTTAGGGTTTTGTTCCCGTTTACTTGTTTCAGGTTTTGTATGTACTAGACTAATAGTACCACTGGAAGTTTCCTTTTGCTTGAAAATTTAGGTCTTTCTTTATTTGTGTTTGTTTCTGTGTTGGTGTTGATGGTTAAGCTTGATTATATCCAATTTGTGTACAAGGACTTGGTTAACGTTATCATTCTGTTGCAGTATGGAATGTGTACTTTGTTTTGTATGACTTCATGTGGTGAAGTTTGCAACTTGTGCATTGTGAAGCCTTAACAACCAATTTAAGTTTATTTCATTGATTGCCTCCTTGTATTCATTAACACCCACATTGGCTTCTTCTTTCACTGTTGAATTTATCATCACTTTCTTCATCTTAATTTCTAGACCTTATTAGCAAGAGAATTGGTTCAATACGCCTAGTTTGGTAGATTATTTGATAAATATAAATCATGGATTGTTATTCAAGTAGCAAAAATTTCAGCTGAAACCAACCTGATCTCATTTATAGGTAGTTTTCAGTGCTGTATTGGCAGGCATTGTCATGCCCATCATCATTTGTGAACTATTTAAGAAGATTTTAAAGCTGGCTTATAGTGACCAAGCTAATGCTAAATGTGATATTGGCAGTAATTTGTTTCTCATTTGTATCTCATAAATGGAAGGTAGGCTCTTCCACAAAGTAGCAAGATGATGGCCTATAATTTGGTGACAGTTGTTGTGCATCACAATAGGATTGGATAGTTAATAATGTTTATGATAAGGGTCATTTATTATACTTAATCATTTCTGATGAGGAGAGTCTCAGGTGGATGGTTCATTTCATTCTCCAGAGTGGCATGCAGCTCGTTTGGCCAACCTTAAAACTTCTCACACCGTTACCTGGGAAGAGTTTAAAAAGAAGCAAAAGGTACTGTATTAGATATTTAGATGGGATGGCCAATTATTTATTTGCTTTTTAATTAGAATTATTAGCGTTTTCTATTTTTTCACATGTAAAAGTAGTTTTCCCAAATTTTGCTTATTTTCTCTCCTGCTCATTTTGTATAATATTTTATGATAAGTTTATGTTTCTATTTTGTAAGAGATGTATGTTTTATGTACTGATTTGCATTCACATGGAAAGTTGTAATCGTTCAAAAGGTCATGGAGGAAAATGTAAACATTTGTTCCTCGGAATTTTTTTGTTTAATTTTAAGGATATCCATTCTGATTATACGAAAACCTACCTAAAAAGTTCTCTCTCTTCTTTTCTTTTCAAAAAGAAAGAATGCGTATATATGTGTGCACGCGTATCTGTTTCTTTTTCTTTCAACTTTAAGAGTATCATATATCAACCTGTGAGAATAGTCATGGTTACTTATTCTGCAATACCTGTTCTCAGGCCAATGAATTGGGCACTTGGTTATGATTGGGGCCGCTTTGTATCCAAACTCCAGTTATTTATATTTACATGCAACAAGACCTCATGAATTCTGATACACTAACTGATGCTATGTTGATGGTAAAAATATTCACTTGTCTTTATTTATCATATATAGATATTTCTCCATTCGTTTGTGCATTAATATGTATGTCTGGTTAGTTTCAATGTATATGTGACTGGAAGTGCAAGTTTTTCACATTCCTTCATGCAAACTTTGTTATACAACAACTTTTATTTGGGTGTTTGTGTCTTGTTTCTTTGCTTTCCCCAGTATGCATGATCTCGAACAGCCATGTTTATCTGGGGGTGCATTAGTGCATGCATTTTTGTTCAGGTTGGATTGGGTTTTGCATTTCATTAATCTTGTTACTGAGGTAAATGTGGTTTTATCCAAAGCTTTGATATTATAAGTACCTAAGTTCTTGTTGTGCCCATCCTCTTCCTACCACTAGATGAGGAGCAAGGGCTGATGATGGTGATATTTAACTCATAATATTTCATGATAAGAAACCAAAATATGGAATGATATTTGGCACTCCATATATGATTTTTTTTTTTTGTCATTTAAGCTTATATTGCATGCTAATATCTCCAGTCTCAATATAGGAAGACGAACTGAAAAAAGGGGAGCTTGAAGCAGATAAAGATAAAATGATGAGGGAGTACCGAGCTCAACTAGATGCTGAAAGGGCACAAAAGCTTGCCCAAGGAAGAAACCACTCTAGTAGTAGTAAGTCTAATCACAAAAGGTTTATGTTTTGGAAAACTTTGGGCTGCATTGTCTGATTGTTTTAACTTTGGTAGTGCTCTCTCTCATCTTTTGGAGCTGATGATATTTGCAGATAGGGAAGGCAGAGACGTAAAGAAGCAACCAAGCAAGAAGAGAAAGGTACATTCAAGAATTTCAAATTGATGAGATATATTTGAATCCCAGGGTGCAGTTATATTATTATGCAAGGTCTAAGTTTCATCTATCATTCAACTGGAATTGCATCTGTAGCTTGAAAAGGTGACTCTAAAGGTTAAAAAAAGCTTGTCAATGGAAATTCTGTTGCTCTATTCGCTTCTCTTTTGCAACCAAATTTTACATTTTACTTTAGACATTCCAATTGGTGTTCGGATCTTTCGGGTTACTTGATTGTGGCCTTGTAAATCAATTGTGCTCCCTCTTTCATCCTTTCTTCATCTTAAGGAACTTTGTTCATCCTTGCAGCATTCAAGAAGGAGATATACTGATTCTTCCTCATCAAGTTCGTCTTCCGATTCTTCTTGCAGTGATGATGAAGATAGAAAATCAAGGAGAAAGAAGTCAAGGTCAAAGAGAAGTAAGAAGGAAAAGAAACGTAGGTCGAGAAGTAAGCATTCAGGCAGTGATGACAAAGAGACTGAAGGGCCCGTGCCACTCTCTAGATTCTTTGGAAATGTGAAGAAATGAGTGCACCTCAGAACTGTGTACCAAATGAAAAATGTCTCTTTTATGGTAGGAAATGAGTGTTCCCTTGATTTTCCTTTGCGTTTCAGAACTTCCAAGTATGTCTTTAGGATTGATAATGACCATCCAATCATACAATATGAATATTCCATGGTTTCCTCATTGTAACAAGACCAGCCATTGAAATTTTATTATGGGTTATCTTCTTTGATCGATATCACCCAGAAAACAGGGTTGTCTGGTGTTAATATTGTTTTTTTTTTTGCTAAGTTTTCTATCCAACAAATGGAAGCCCAATTTTGGCTGGAGTTGAGGCTGCCAAGCAGAGTCCAGACTACCTCAAATATGTCAGAGAGATACTAAAACTATTCATCATCGTGTATTAGCTTATTAAGAAATAGTGGTGCTCATTTTTGCTTTCTCTGCTGAAATATGGAAGAGGATAGAGGTGTATATTCAAGAGTGCACAGCTGTAATTCGGATGCACTTTGAACATACAAAGTGCAAATTGTGTTTCAGTGAACAGTATGTGAGAGATGGGCTTCCAAGAGGAATATAAAACAATAATCATGGAAAACCAATAATACAAACACCATTTCATTTGTTCCAGTCGTTTTAAATTCATCACATAACCGAACATGTCAAGTTTAAGATCCATCCATGCCTGGATGGGGGCATATATACATGAAACCAATTGCAAAGACAAATGAAACATGAATCACACTATTATGAAAGACACAATGATGTAGTTGCAAGAGTGTTCATAATTGTTGATACTCGGGGTTGAATGCAAGAGCCTCGCGATAAATAAGTTCCTTCATTTGTTCCTCTGTTAATGCATGTTGCTCAAAGTCAAAGCTGAAGGGAGTCATGCAAATAGGCTCATCACTGATGTCATGCAGAGATGTCAGGTAGGGGTGGGCCAGTGCATCTTCCACTGCAATACGGGACCTTGTCAATAAGTGAAATCGATGGACCATACAAGGACAAGAGAAATAAACACGCACATATCTAAATGTTAAAGTAATGCATTAGAGGCACTATCTTTCTAGCTGAGATATTCTCAGACAGCACTAGTCAACAATACACCAAGTTTTGGTTACTATCCACGCAAACATTTTTAAGGTATAAGTTCAGATGCATGCCTGGCAGAGGCTCGAGACAGTAAGCAAATATGAAGAGCCGTGCTTCAATAAATTAAATGTTAAGGAAAGTTGGGACAAGTATATCACATTGCCATGCCAGGCATCATGTTGAAACTGTGCAATACATGACTTCTCTTTGGGCACACTTCGCAGCAATAATACAGTGAGTATAAGAGCCTCTAACTGAACCATCATATTTTCTTTAATTAATTTCAGCTCAGCTAAATTATAAACAATGAGAAGACAAATCCCAACATTTAGCCTAAACTAGGAGATATGAAGCACTGTACATGGCCAAATAAACCCTTGACGAGCATACATAATAAAACACACTACAAAATGGCTTTGATGTTAAATATACAGACTATCTATACATATATACGCAAATTAGGCATTCCCTAACGATAACGAAATTTGAGATAGAGTAACAGAATGAGCAGTAGTTGTCCCATTTTTGCAAAAAATAAAATCAGGTTTAGACTTCTGTTGTAATAAGAGAAAATTAGGAAAATAAACGGACCTGTAATCCTCTGTCTGGGATCAAATGTTAACATCTTTTCAACAAGATCAATGGCTGCGTGGTTAACATGAGGAAACTTTTCGATGAGTGATTGACGATGGTAAACAGGAAGTTGCCGAATATATCGTTTTGCATTTTCGTTCAAAAATCCCAACTCAGCTTCTGAAGGAGTTCCAATAAGCTGCAGGAGCAGAGCATATAAATTATAACATGCACACAAATACAAACAATACACTACACAACCTTTTGAAGAAACTGCAGTAAATATTGAGTATTGATACCCAGATGAACCTGGATTCACCATATTTCCTAAATACACCAACTATTCCTGTTAATCAGTATAGGCACTGAAACAAAGCTCAAACACAAAGATAAATCTATTGGAAAAAAAAGGTTATCTTCCCCTACTATATCAACTCATCAACAGACGAGCTAAACCAGTGTTGAACACCAAGTTTTAAAGTCAGTCCTCTTCACACCATCAACTACTATATTTTCATCCACGAGTACTCGATTCTAAGCTTTCATTTTGCAGGTGACTCAAATTGACACAGCAGTTCCCAAGCCATTCATGGCCAAAGAACTTTCTAAATCATAATGCTTCTAATATTGTGAAGAGTATAAGAAAGTCAAACATCTATCAATAGGATACTGACTTTTTTAACTTCTTATGCACTTAATGTAATATTTGGGGGACAATTTTTTTGCACTCAGTGATTATTTCAAAGATCAAATAAATTTAGAAAAATAAACATGTCACGATCTGGTAATTGAACACATGAAAGGAGATAAATATGCTGTTCAAGTTCAAACAAAAGATGATACGCGATTTCCAGAAATATTTTTTTTGAAAAGTTAGTTTTTATACCGCTGTCCACCGGACTAGAGGCATGGCAACTAGGTCAAGAATCGAAGCACTTAACCACTTGGTCAAGTAGACGTTGATAAAATAATTCGTTTATACTACAGAGAATTATATATTACCTCCATAAGCAAACGTAACTGCTGCACATGGTCTCTGCCAGGAAACAAAGGCTTTCGATCCATTAATTCCATGAAAATGCAACCCACTGACCACACATCAATAGCGGCAGTGTAATCCGAGGAGTTTAATAGCAGTTCTGGTGCCCTGTACCATCTTGTGACAACATATTCTGTCATGAAATCAGTTTCAGAGGTAACACGAGCAAGCCCAAAATCACAAATTTTTAAATCACAATTGGCATTCAAGAGAAGATTGCTAGGCTTCAAGTCCCGGTGCAGAACATTTGCAGAATGTATGTACTTCAGCCCGCGTAGAATCTGATACAAGAAGTACTGCAGGCAACAATGAAACAATTTTTATATTTTGACTAAAATAGAAGGGCTATCAAAATCAGTATGGGAAATTAAGCTGAACAAGCAAAAAGGAAAACAAAATATTAGAGAAACTACAAGGTGAAGAAACACAGAATATACTTTGAAAAAACAATAAACCGAAGTGGTTGTTTCTTAAGTTGGGAAGCAAAGCAATGAGGAATTCCACTCAACTGGTGTGGAACTGGATTTCAGATATTTGTGGATTCAGTTTGAGTCTTCATATTTAGTTTGAGCTCCTTGCTTTTACATTTTCTGATTTTCTGATATAAATGTTTTTCAGTATAGTGTAAATGTCGATTTGAGTCTGGATTTGGCAATAACGTACATGGCCTCTATAATAATGTAACAAACAAATAGATAGGAGAACAAGACAAATTGTCTTGAAAACAATGAAAAACTTTTAAGTACAACCTGACAGTGCTCCTCTGATAGCGCTTGATTTGAACGAATTATCTGATGAAGATCAGTGTCCATTAGTTCATATGCTATATAAACATCATTGAAAGCCTCTCTCTGAGAAGGTGGTATAATATCCCTGATTGCAACAACCTGTATCACACATGCAAATGGCATTGGAGAAATCAGAAGTTTATTCGAGACAAAATACGAGGTTAAATATTAAAAAAAGAAATGTAGAAACCATATAACAAAATAATGGCAATGCATTGTGTGCAAGGCAATATAACAATGGCTTATGATTCTACAGTAATTTGCCAACAAAGGAATGTGACAATGCAACTATAACATTAAAGTCACAATATAAATTGTGTTCATGGCACGGTGTGGTTACGTGAAACAATGAACTAAATGTATTGGGGGTGATGACAACAAATATTATAACACAACTAGTACATACCATCGCAGTGCATAATATGAGCATCAGCGAAGCTCCCCTTACGGACTTATGTGACAGTCACACACTTTTAACACTCAAGAAGGTCAAAGGGAACATAAACAATATTTCAAACATATAAAGTAGTTTTCCCTTGACCTTTACAACTGATATTGAGTTCATATAAGCCCATTACAAACAGGCTCCTAAGTGATAGAGTTACGAGAGTACTTTAATAAAGAATAAATTAATACCAAATTTCCAAGTACAACATCTAGTCTATCCAAACAGAAACATAGGCAACAACGCTACTTTTCAAGCACAAACTTACGAAGGTACTTTAATTGGCAAGTGGATCCCTCATTTAATACTAACATTAGACTAGCTCATCCATTTAATCTTACCTTATCTTAGTTGGTTGACTATATTTGGTATAAATCAGAAGCATATAAATTAGTACATTAACTTCCGTAAATGTGCAATTTACAACTTTCTATTTGTCAGATTCAGTATATAAACTTTCAATTTAAAGCAAACTTAGTACAAGACCTGGAGTTCAAACAAAATTTAGCACAACTAATTACTATTAGAGTTTGTTTAATTCAGGCACACAATATAGTTTTAGCTAAGTTAGTTCCTAACTTTGTTTTTAACTGAAAGTTACCTAGTGGAATGGATTACTGAGTTGAAATGGTAACTTTTACCGTCATTTAAATGCAGACCTAGATAACCGGTAATAACTACTACTGTATGTAAATAATTCTACTAAGTGAAAAAGATCAAAGCTTGTTTGCAATATTAATGTTCCAGACACTGACATTTTCATGATCCATGTGCCGAAGCAGTTTGATCTCACGGAGGGTCCTCTTGGCATCAATCTTGTTGTCAAAAGCATTTGCAATCTTCTTTATGGCCACACTCTCATTAGTCTCCGAATTCATAGCAGAACTGAAATCGACCATTTCCACCACAATCAAATCAATCACACAACAAACTCACCAATTGTGCAATTACAGAGACAAATTAATAAAGTCATGAGGAAGCTGGATCAAACAATCTAAAATAAATAAGTAAAATCGATGAAGACGAGAAAAATCAAGAGAGGTACGAACCAGACGATACCGTAAGCGCCTTTCCCGATGGGGAGGATGGGGGGTTTGTATTTGGCAGTGACTTCGAATATGTTACCGTAGATGTTGTATTGGATGAATCTGCCGCCGTGGCTG
>JAYMSV010002849.1:0-10547 GCA_036897745.1 Erodium moschatum | reverse complement strand
ATATGGTTGCGCCTGCAACAAAAAATCAGGACATAAGGAAATCAACATAGAGCATAGTTTTGCCTATGAATTCTTGGCTCCTTTGACGCATCTTACGGTATTGGAGCCTCTTTATAGTCTATCATTCGGATCATAAAGCTTTATTGTCCAACTGATCAACCCCTTGAACTTAGTTAGATATTAAGACCCGAGTTCAAGTCTTAGGAACGGTACATTCACTCTTTATTTACTTTTTTTCCGAACCTCGGTTGTATTTCTCTCAATCCAAACTTTACCTCTCTCTATTCAATTCTTGTCGGGCCTTTGTCAAACTACGAGTCTGCAAAAATCTAAAGCTTTCTTCTACGTGAGGAAGCTATGATTGATGCATCAATCTTAGAGAGTTCTTTAAGGATAAAAAAAAATGCTAGGCGCTCCCTTACTTCTACATAACCAAGGTTTTGGCGCCAAATGATTTGATAGATCCGTTGAATAACGCATGATCCGAATTCGATGGGTTTGGCTCTTCCAATGAGTGGTAATGGGACTCGACAAGGAGTTCTCGTTGAAGAAGGGGGGTTGTACCGATAAATGAAGATTCAAGTGGTTCCAATCCACGGATGGACTAAGAGGAATTTTGAATCGATAGTTGGATCGGTGGGGATCGGGTGCATCCTTACTCGGTCGATGGATCGGGCTTTGAAGAGGTATTAGTCTTTATTCATGTGGAACCTGCTTACATGGTGCAGGTTTCGACTTTGAGGCATGATCAGGTTCCGGGTTTGATTGATGAAGAGCCGGCCCGGTTTGGTGGAGATGTCAGGTCGATGTTGAATTACGAAATTAACATATCCTTATTTTCAAAAAATAAACATTGCTAGTAAGACCATCCATAATGGAGGCGATTGTGGAGATTGATTCGGCGTCGAAAGTTGAGAAAAATGGATCTGCTGACGTGTCACCTCCGATTTTCTCTCTCATGGTGATTCTTCCTCCTCTGAGTCTGCAAATTCATCTCCCCAGGTTCGTTCTTCTCTCTCCTCCCTCACCGATTATCTCTCCTCCCTCAACGAATCTTCTCCTTACACGTGTAGATTCGACCCATCGAATCCGATCTTCAACTGCAAAATTGACTGAATCCGACACAATTTTTTTGATTTTTTCGACGCCGAATCGATATCCACAATCGTCTCCATTGTGGAAGGTCTAAGACATTTGTTTCATATTTATGTATCCACTCACGTTTTCGGCTCTGTTGAGTCCATGCACCATAAGGCCCAAATCTGTTTATGCTAGTTTATCCGTTATCGGGCCGGGTCAAATAACGGACCGAGTAACCCGGTAGCTATATGGGTCACCCGTAACCAAAACAGCCGGTCCTCTCCTCAAAAACCCTAGCAACCGTCAAAGACCGTTTTTCTCTTCCATTTATCAATTTTCAGCTAAACTCTCCCGCTTCAAGGTGTTGTTCGTCTTCTCCGTCACTCGAGCTTTTCCGGTAATTCTCCTCCACCGCTTCCTGCTAATATGTATTGTATATGCATTAATTTTTCTGTAAGACTACGCCGTGATCCACTGAGGCTCTGCGATAGCTCTGAACATTTTGGCTTATTTTTGCTGTTGTTGTTGCTACGATTATGTATTTGATTTTTCATAATGTTTTGCGGAAGAAATTAATCTCACCCTCATCAATTTGTGCAGAATTAATCAGAGATGGTTATGCAAAAAAGGAGTAAGCAACTCAATTTCTCTTCTTTTTTTTTTGAATTTTTGATATGTTTTATAAGCATTATTTGTATAATTATAAATGTGAATTTTGAATTTTGCTTGCAGAACACAGTGGTAAGAGGATTACTTTGAAGAGGAAGAGCAAGGTGCTAAAGAAGGTGAAGGAGCATCATGAGAAGAAGGCCAAGGAAGCTAAGAAGCTTGGGTTCAATAAAAAGCCTACTAAGGTTGTGAAGGATCTCGACGCTCCCAGAGATTGGCCGGAGCAAGAGGTCAAAGCTGTTAAGGAGCCCCAGGCTCGTGCTATTGAGGGATCGGAACAGACTAAATCAGTTCAAAGAGACAGCGTATGTGTTTTCATGAAATTCATATATGTTACAATTGTTGTTAATAGTGTTCATACTATGGTACTTACCAGAAAAAAAAAACTTGGAAGGATAAGATGAGTTTTTCAAAATGAAGGAAATCAGAATACATTACCTTTCATAATAAGAAGTCTTTTATTTGTTCATTACAAATATGTAGTTTGATGAATAAGAATGCTTTTATGCACAATAGATGACATTTTTTCAGTTACTGTAATTGTTGGTTTTCAGACTATTTTCTTGCTAGTCCTCTGTTTGTTGATAGAAAAAGTGCCTACTTTTGTAGGGCCAAAAGAGGAAGTTAGAGTTAATGGTCAGTGATGATGTTGGCGTAGCTTCCCAAAACAAAAAGAAGTTCAGAGACGGAAAGGGTACTGATGATTCCATTGGAGTTGGGAAAATCAGGGGTCAGTTGATTCATCCTCCATGAAGATGCATACTGAGTTTAATTTAGTCCCCCATTACTTTTCACTATTCTTGACATGGCTTGATTGCAAACAGATAATTCAGAGAGGGCATTCTACAAGGAGTTGACGAAGGTCATTGAGGCATCAGATGTTATTCTGGAAGTTCTTGATGCTCGAGATCCACTAGGCACCCGTTGTGTTGACATGGAAAAGATGGTACTGAAATCGGGCCCAGACAAGCATCTTGTGTTGCTTCTGAATAAAATTGGTAAATCTCTTCTTTTGCATGTATTGACCATTCTTAATATACAGAACTACATTCACCAATAGAACTTTTAATTTTTTTAGTTACTTGAATACTAGTGTGTAGCACCTACCCATAGGGGAAAGGGTTAAGGTCCCAATATTATTACATAAACTTTAACTGTGTGTTGTGAGGTAGATATTGAGATGGTCTTTCGTTTATTGTTTGAACCTTTTCTAATTCTGATTGGTAAATGAAATATCAGATCTTGCGCCTCGAGAAGCTGTAGAAAAATGGCTAAAGTATCTTAGGGAAGAATTACCTGCAGTTGCCTTTAAATGTAGCACCCAAGAGCAGAGGTCAAATTTGGGGTGGAAGTCGACCTCCAAAAAGACAAAACCAAGCAGTCTTCTTCAAACAAGTGATTGTCTTGGAGCTGAAACTCTTCTAAAATTGCTCAAGAACTACTCAAGAAGTCACGAGGTATTTTAAATTTGTATTGCAATTGTCTGATATAGGTTTCCAAAAGCTTCTGAATTTGTGGCATAGTAAGGTTATGTTACTATGTTAGGTAGAACATTTTTGATGAAGTATCATTAATAGAGTACTTGCAGCATGATACCTGAGAAATCAAATTGTTTTAAAAGATAATCTCAGCACCTTTGTCTCTGGTATGGAAGTGGAATTATATTTCATATTGTAGCTAATGTCGAACTGTTTTATTTTAAATATATTTTTCCAGATTAAGAAGTCGATTACAGTGGGTGTTATTGGGCTGCCTAATGTTGGTAAGAGTAGTCTCATCAATAGTTTGAAAAGATGCCATGTGGCAAATGTTGGTGCTACTCCTGGATTAACAAGATCATTGCAAGAAGTCCAGTTGGACAAGAATGTGAAATTGTTAGATTGTCCTGGAGTTGTAATGCTTAGATCAGGGCCAAATGATGCATCCATAGCTCTTCGGAATTGTAAAAGAATAGAGAAGTTAGATGATCCAGTTGCTCCAGGTAATCGAGCCTGTTATCCCTTATTTACATTTAATTTCTAGTTAATCAAGCTCTTGTTTTCGGATAATGATTGTCATACTAATATTGCTTACTTTGGACAATTCAGTGAAGGAAATTCTCAAGCTTTGCACAGCAAAACTGTTGGTAACAATATTCAAGATCCCAGATTTTGAGTCTGTGGATGACTTTCTGTTTAATGTAGCTACTGTTAGAGGTAGGCTCAAAAAGGGAGGTATTGTGGATATTGATGCTGCTGCAAGAATCGTTCTGCATGACTGGAATGAGGGTATGTACTGGTTATATTGTTTTTGCAAGTCGTCAAGATTAAAGGGGAAACCACATGTCACCACCGTTCTTTTGAAACCCTGTGTCATCCCCATAAATGTTAAACTTGTATGACCATCTGTAAGAATGTTAAAATTTATGCCACATGTCGAAAATACCCCTATTTAAAAAAATTGTAAATTGAAGAAATTAGAAAATAAATTTTAAAGGGACATGATTCACTTTTGTACGAAAAGTTGGCGGTGGTTACATAATACAAAAGTAACACTTAGGGTGGTGATTTGATACTACTTCGTATTAACAGTGGTGACATGATACAAGTTTTACAAAATAACGATGGTGACGTACTTTCCCCTAGATTAAATAAATGGCAAATTGATATTACGAAGTGGTACGGAAGATAAATTCTGAACTGGCACAATTTATCTGGCATGTTTCAGGCAAAATTCCTTACTACACTATGCCCCCAATAAGGAATCAAGATGAGCCTTCAAAAGCAAGGATAGTTTCAGAACTTGGGAAAGAGTTCAACATCGATGAGGTCTACAACGGAGAAATGTCTTTCATTGGAAGCCTCAAGTCTGTTGATGATCTTGATCCAGTCGAAGTCCCTCCTAGTTGCCCAGTAAAATTTGATGATGATATGCAAGAGGTTTGATCTCCATCTCCAGCATTAACATTTATTATGGTGCTGGACTAACTGAGCCTGAATTTCTTATATTCTGTAGAAAGAAACTACAATTGTAGAAATATTGTGGCTATGTATGCTGAAGATCATCTAAGGAGCTAAGGTTTTTTTTTTTTTGGTCTCAGGAAGAGGAGCAACCTGTAGGCCACAAAAGCCAGGAGGATATGCCTGGTGATGGCGATGAGGCCATGGGGGAAGAAACTGAAGAAGCAGACAAGGTTAAGCCAAAAACCATCAATGGCAGGCAAAACGAGAAGCTATATACATCAGAATGGATCCTGAATCCAAAGTTGAAGAAGGCGAAGAAGAAGGCGGAGAAAAAAAGAAGAAAAAATGAAAAGTCAGCCTTAACCTCCGGAGATGCCATGGACAATGATGCAGATGACTTAAAAGAGGATCACTCTGAGAAAGATACTGCCATGGAAGCCAGTAATGAGGAGACCAAAGAGGATGTCCCTAAGAAGCAAACTATTGGCAAGGTTCCTATGGCAGATGTTAACTTTGATCTGTTAGATCAGTGATGATCCTTTGAATGTAAAAGCATCATTAAAGTTCAAATGTTAGAAGCTTAAGAGGTATAAGTTTTGACACTTGAAATACACAATTCATTGTTCGATACTTTTTGGCATAGTGTTATTCATTGTATTATGTTATTATCTTACAGTAGATTAGTGTCTTGCCTAAATGAATCAAAATAAAGCAATAATGAATAATTCAGACGTTAGACAAAATATGCTATGGGATTGGAGCCTAAAGATACTTGCAGTTTATTGAAAAGATTAATGATACAAAAACATACATCCAAAGGTAGCTTGTATTATGACTTATAACCATCAAAGGTACTCTACATGAGAATATATAATCAGCTATCACTCTGACACACCAGAAATAGGTTCTTCGGAGGGATCTTCTGCCGTATTTGACGATGTGGGTGTGCCGTTGGCTGTCACTGGTGATGTGGGTGAGATACCAACATTGGGATTTGATGTGGTCTTAGCCTTGGGAACGAGTCCTTGTGCTTCCATGGCTTCGCGAGCTGCCTTCTCCTTGGCCCGTTTAGCTCGTTCGAACACATCTTCCTGTATATGATTAACAAAACTAAGGTATGCTTCTTTAACAGGACAGTTTGAGCAGATACACTAAAACTAAACCATACAATATATGTCGAAACAATAGGTTTCATGATTCTAAAGAGTTGCAAATTCTCTCTATCAAATAATGGGATTTTTTTTCTCTTTTTCACTTTTTGACATGCATTTAAAGGAGGTATGAGGATTAGAACCGGTGAAAAGAATTTATTTAACTTTACAATGGCGTCTAATCGGTGAACCCAAAGATTGTTAGGAGCTACGCCAGGAGTATTAAAACACGGTACATTTTGACTATTTGAGCATCAACTACTAGTTTGAGAAGTGCAAAGCAATGCTTGTTATGGCCATCTAACAATGGGTATTCAGTCAAGGAATGACTCGTCACTAGTTGTTTGAGTTTGGATTGCTTGTTACCTGAAACTCTTGTACTTGCTTTTGTTGCTCCGCTTGTAACCGACCAACTGTGCTGAAAAATTCTCCCACTGTAGACTCGATGCGTTCGTTGAGCGCCTCTGCTAGAGCCTTCCCCAAGAAGAATGCATCTAAAACCGTCCTACTGTCACCATCACCTGGAAATTTCATTACATCACTTGGTTACACCAAGGGCAAATGAAGCAACCAAAGCTTCCAGCTTTAACAAAATAAAGGCATCAAGTGCTTACAAACAGAAGCTATAGAAAACCTAAGAGCTGATGCAATAAAACCACCTTGGTTGAATGAGAGACACCTGAATTACTCCTAACAAACAGGAAAAGGCCAAAGATAACCGAGTGCTCAAACCACAACAACAAACTAATGACTCGGAGAATGAAATGCCAACTAAATCATAAGATTATCACCAAAGCTTGTTTTGTCCAACTGGTCAAGCACTTGAACTTGGGTACCTCTACACCTTATTTATGTCCATCTCCCTCTCTCTATCCAGTCCGTTTTAGGCCTATCTCCAGGTAGGGGATAAAGTGACAAAAATTAGAGTTCCCTTCTACATAAGTGAGGTCTTGAGCACATTTCTAGATACATAGATTTTAAAAAGTTCTTCAAGAGCAAACAAAATCTTTAGTGCTCCCTTACTTTTACATAAGCAAGGTCTTGAGCTCATAGCCTTCATACACTTCATTTAGCCGATCAAAAAGAAACCTAAGATCATCTCGTTTTAGCAATGCATTAAAAACATCCGCTTGCTTAAACCCTTTAATTTGTGTTGCCTGGTCTCGGAGACTTACATTATTCTCTACGAGCATTGCCAAATCCCGTTAGAAATTCAACTCTCGAGATTTCCACCAAAATTACTAATACCAAACAAATTCATCAGTAAAAAAGATAACATTCCAGCTTAGATAAACGCTCAAGACATATGAAAGATAAAACACCTGGCTTACCTATCAATCGAACAGAAAGAGCAAATAACTATCCTTACGAATCTTCCTCAGCAATCAGATCAAAATAACTCTACAATCAACTAAACAGAAACACACCTGACATGCACACTTATCTTCTTAGTTCTTACAGATAGATAAGTTGACATTTCTAAATAATCATCATCAAAGAAAATATTTCTCACACAAAAATTTCTTCAACCAAAAATTCAAAACCAATGAAATTTCATCAGATAAAACAAAAACAAAATTGAAGCAACATATCAATCGTCAACGCCATTTCTAAGACACCCAAATCATGTAATTGCACAAAACAATCAAATTGAAACACTAAGGAGGTAGAGCATAGGGTCAAATTCTGTACCGGAACCAGGCCCTCCGGGACCGGAGCTGCTGCTGGAGCGAACGGTGACGGTACGAGGCCATTTTTGCCCCGAAAATCTAAGACCTTCGAGCTTGAGATTCGACGAACGCAGTGTGCGAGGAAGAACCAAAGCCGATTTGGGTCTGCAATTTAGAGAAGAAGAAGAAGAAACATTTGGCGGGTAATAAGCTGAAACCCCCTTCATTTCTGAGCTCTTCTGACTATTTTCTTCTGCTTTTCTCCATTTTCTTCAGTATTTAACTGGAAAAAAATGGTACCAATGAACGATAAATCGTTTCGAGTTCGAGATATTTTCAGCAACCAGAAAAAAAAAATTTGAGTGGACGGTTTGGGCCTACTGGACCAGCCCATGAAGCCCCAAATTTCAGGACATGGGCCTATTATTCTGATCCACATTCTGAAGACGTTTTAAAAAAAGATTTTTTTATTTTGAAACAACCGAAAAAAGAAAAGAAATACGGAACGCACAACGGAGAAGAAAATGAAGCGGGAATGGTTATTCTCGGCTTCGTCTGTGTCTCTCGCCTTGTCTGCGACCCGTTTTCTCTCGCTTTTCGTTGATTCTAGGGTTAGGGTTATCGGAAGATGGGGCAGCAGAAGTTGATCTACAGCTTCGTGGCGCGCGGCACGGTGGTTCTGGCCGAGTACACCGAATTCACCGGCAACTTCGGCAGCGTCGCCCCCCAGTGCCTCCAGAAGCTTCCCGCCAACAACTCCAAGTTCACCTATAACTGCGATGGCCACACCTTCAATTTCATGTCCGATGGCGGATTTAGTAAGTCATTTTTCCTCATCTCCAATTTTCTTCTTCTTCTTCTTCTTCTTCTTAGATAATTTGTCCATTTTGGGGGTTTCGTGTTTCTAGCTGATTATTTGTCCACTTTCTGATTTTAATTTCAATGCTCGTGCTCGTGTTTTGATTTCATTTCTGTAGAATGGATTTGGGATTTTTGAAATAAACCTGAAATTTTGATTAATTTCTATTCAAAATGATTTAGTTTAACTTCGGTGTGAATCCTAATTTTCGTGAGGATTCTGATTTTCAGAAAATGGATTTTGTGCATTGTGATTTTGCTTATTGGGGATTTCTTTCTTCAAAAACTATCCTAATGATCCTGATAGTGAATGTTTTTTTTTGACATCCTTTATGGTTTTCTGTATAAATTTAATGGAAGGTATGTGTGTTTTCTCCCCTTCATGATTGTGTAGTAACATGGGTGACATGAATGTCATTTGATAATGTCTCTTTATGATCGTTTTTTCGCGACGTTGTCTAATATTGCTGTTGTGATCTTATTTTTTTTCCTGCTCATTCTTCTGTGTTCTTACCTACTTTGTATTTGGAAAAGCAGCTTATTGCGTCGTAGCAGTTAGTTCCGTTTCGAGAGAGATTACAATTGGCTATCTTGAGCGAGTTAAGGAAGAATTCATTAAGAAATATGGTGCGGGAAAGGGTAAAAAAGCTTCTGCTAAGAGCCTCAACAAGGAATTTGGGTTATTTGCTAATTCTCTCCATATCCAATTAGATTTGAGTTCTGTGTTTTTTTTTGTTTTGTTTATTAAGGTAATGCCTGATAGTCAATTTGCTACCTGAAAATATAGGCCCAAACTCAAGGCACAAATGCAATATTGTGTGGATCACCCGGAGGAGATCAGCAAGCTTGCTAAAGTGAAGGCTCAAGTATCAGAAGTCAAGGGAGTGATGATGGAGAATATTGAGAAGGTAGGTGATTGACATAAAGATGCAATGGTTTGTGTTTTCTTGGACTATCTCTGGTTTCTTTTTCTTCTGCTTGGCTGGTAGTTAACGTAGCGTTGCTCTATAAGAATATGATTGTATTTGATTTTATAAAGCTTTACTGACAGGTCCTCGACCGTGGGGAGAAAATTGAGCTTCTGGTTGATAAAACAGAGAGCCTCAAACATCAGGTCAGCACACAAGTCCTCTTTAGTTACTCCATAGCATCTTTATGAAGAAACAAATTTAGTGAAATTTACTTCTAATATTGGTGAATTGGAACTGAATGTCCTATTTGACATCCTTGAAAATTAAGGATGAGTGAGGTTATGTTTTGACTTTTACATATATCCACATATCTTATCACGTGATAGTGACACTAATTGCGGGACTGTGGTAATAACAATTGAAGTATCTAACTGAAATGTGTTTAATGACTAGGGTTTTGAATTCATGTCATTGCCTTTCTTTACAAAACAATGTGTATCTTTCTTTGTTATTTCTTCGTTCTGTTTATATGGTGACAATGGTGAATGGCATTCGTTCGACAAGGCACAAGATTTCAAGAAGCAAGGAACCAAGTTAAAGTCAAAGATGTGGTACGAAAACATGAAGATGAAACTAATGGTTTTTGGGCTGATAGGTTTGTTGCTCCTCCTTGTATTTTTATCTCTCTGTCCTGGGTTCGCATGCCTGAAGACTAACTAATTGGCGGGTCGCTCTGGAGCTGTATTGATGTCTGTTTACCTATATTTCTTCCCCCTAACCTGTACACTTTCTGCTTGTACTGTTAGAAGTATGTTTGGGTAGTTCTGTAACACTAAGTTGTAATTTTTGTTTAAGTCCTCAGATGGGCGGGGGTTTTGTCGAGTCATTTTGTGTAAGTATTTGTAATTGAGGAAAGATATGTTACTGTTGTATAATATAGTCCATAGATATAAACACTGATAAGTTTTCTTGGGACGCAAGTTTTCAACATGGACTTGTTAATTTTGAATTTCGTTTCAACAAGTGCCCAGGGTAAGGTGAAGTGCTAAAGTATTCAGACCGTGATTAAATTACTGAGTTGAAATAACAAAGTCAAAGCTCAGGACGGTACAAAAATATTATCCCTATAAAAAAATGCTGTAAAACATGAGGGTTTAGTGGCCACCACCATTAGAGCATGTACAGTGGGAAGGCTCGGGTTGGGGCTTGGGTCTTGGGTCTTGGATGTTGACTGTACAAAATAGTCGGATTCCAAACACAGTTTCC
>JAYMSV010002848.1:0-10548 GCA_036897745.1 Erodium moschatum | reverse complement strand
TGAGTTGTCGTTAATTTTCCCAATAATAAGGCTGGCCCAGCCAATCCTCCCCAAAAATAGGGTGTTATAATTAATATCACCTTTGTGTATACTGATGTGTTGGATCAGCCGTATAGGCAATCTATCACTTTGTATGAATCCGCACAACCATTACAGCTGAATCCTGAATCTGCGTATCATCATCAGATGGGAGTTTATTTATTTTATTCATTGGTTTTGTTTTTCGTAATTTTTTCTTTATCTCGACTGTCTATATGTCTATTTCTACCTGGCTGTTGAAGTTCTGGGTGCCTGTATTTAAGCTTAAATGCTATAAAATTAGTTGTTGTCCTTGTCTTCTCAGATGTATCATGAGTGTTTGACAAAGATTTTTTTATTGTATGCTATATGTATATACCCTGTAGACAAGAAAATTGCTTGATTATGCTAATTTGCTGTTGTTCTAAACTTGTGATGCAAGCTACAAGAAGGATATTAATTGGAATGGGAGCATTACTAGGAGCAGGAGATGGATCAATTTTAAAATGTATCAAAGATAGCTATTTACATGGGCAACTACTTGAAGACAAGAATTCAACTATGGTGGAAATACAAAGACTAAGTACTTCACAAACTAACCCTCTCCTCCGATCTGGTACCACAGTTTCAACAGGCCGTTTCATTTATTGACATTGGAAGTTGCCTAGTCTTCGAGTACCTAAATCTGGCACTGTTTCAACAAAGAGTTCCACGCCTGAAATTGATCAAGGGAACGATTAAGCTAACACAAAGCGAAAGAACTATTTCTGTATTCGACTAACCTTCCAAGTTTGGCAATAACTCCGGATTTGGATCGGTGAAGCTAGAATCCCAGGCCACCGGAGAAAATGTCTGAAAGCCATACAGTCCGGTTCCTCCATCTGACTTGAGGGCTAATCCTTCAGGGCCAGAAATATCGGACATAAATGTAGAGTCAAGGACTGAGTTGTCAATGCTTTGCCCTGAAATGTCCGGTGAGGTGAAATGGAACTGGCCAGCCTCTGCAACCATCATCTCAGCCTTGATTCCACCAATTGGGTTGATGGGTAACATTCCGTCCATCATCATGCTTGAACAAAAAAACAAAAAACAGAAAACTTGAAGCAATAAAAAAAGAGGAAATAATTTAAAGAGCGTAACACGTTTTCATCTCCAACTTTCACTTCCACACCCAATATGAACATTTTTGCTCATAACAATTATGTTCAGTTACATTACCAGTTATGAAGTTAAAAAAAAAGATTTGCATTAGCGTGGAGAGGAAGGAAATTCTACATCATACCTTAACAAGTTCTATATTTTACTATACAGACATAATAAGACAAGTTATCATACGGGAGAAAGTAAAGCTGAGTATAGATTCTCACTCGTTCCCCAATATCTGCAGAGGATGAACGTGATTGCGCATTTCCAAGATTCCATTTACAGCGTGACAATCAGACATATTGGCCGTGTACCCAATCAGGGGTTGATCTGCTGATGGTATCAGGTGCTGCTGCAGAGCAGGGTAAGCCACAGGTACATTGTTGACTGCACTAGAAAAAAAATATAAAAGGCAATAAGTTAAAATAATATCGTGATACCGTATCGTACATATTATAATAAGAAACTGTTTTTATCTTTGATCATATCCAAACAAGTATAAAATCAATGACCCGTAAACAATCTGCTCTATTTTCACAGCTTTAAGTATACAAGACTGAAACTTGAATACCGACGCAGATAATACAAGAACAACGTAAATTTGGACTTTATGTTGATTTTAGAACAAGATTTATGGAAGAAATCTACCAGGCATCACAATATCTTGTTGAGCCAGTGGACCGTTTTTGCATTTTTGGTACTCCATCAGATTATACTGTTTCTCAAGTAAGTCATTGAAATAGAGGATTTGTTTTTTCAGCCTTAGCCTTGTGTAGTAGACCTGAAAAAAGTCTGTATATTCTTCTTCCAGTTTCTGCCATACTAAACCAAAGAAACTCAAGTGATGAGCAAAGTACTATCAGGTAAAGAATATTAATAACAATATTAACGTTGAAAAATCACTAGAAGATTTATATGTAATGCCTTACCAAGGGTTGTAACACCAGGTTCTATTCCTAGCTTCTCAGAGAGAAATTTCAACACCTCGTGTTTGCTCATATACAACTGCATACACTGTTCAATCAAATTTTTTACCTACAAAATCATTTCATGAAGAAATATTAGGAACATCATTTAGGGAGACAGGTTTGTATAGAATGTGATAATATAGAAAATTGTTATATAACAGCTGAAGACCGGCTCATAGTGTTGAAATCTCAATTCCAACGTTGAAGTAGATGAATATGCGAACAGCTCGTAACTTTTACAAGTTGCCGCATTCATCTCTTAGAGAGACAATGAAGTATGAGAGAACGATGCTATAACCTGTGATTGATCCATTTTGCTTCAACACATGCTAAAGCTTCTGCCAGTTTTGTTAAGTACTTTTCTTGGAGCTCGATATGCATGCTCCAGAAGGGACTAGATAATTTAAAAGTGAAGCCCCTGGGAGCCAAGGCAAGCCAGTTCCACCTGAAAATTCTCACAAGCAAATAAGATATATATAGATACGGCAAAGGATGTTCAACTGCATAATTTTATGAGAAGGCCATTTCAAAAGGCGAAAAACAATCATAATAAGAGCAAAAGCAATGAACATGAAACTTAGGGCTTACAAAATGTTCCTAACAGATACACACTGAAAAAGCTAAACAAATGCAATACACATGACATACTCAGATGCCCATCAAAATCGAGAAGGAAACTGGTCACTGAAAACAGATCAATTACAATAAATAGCGGGTAATTGACAACACTGGGACAAGGAAATTTTGACGATGTCAATTGAGGGAAACTCAAATTTCAACATTTGCCATCAGTTTCTGCGATGGCTTACATTTTCAGTTATACTTCCATGAAAGATGTAAATTTTAAACACCCCACATGACATTTCCAGGAATTTGATTATTTGTATAACTCTCTAAACACTGATTACAAAAAGCCCACAAAAAAGTTGTCATCAACCCTATTGAAACTATGAAATATCAATCCAAATACAAGAAATTAACAGCATCAGATGCCACCAAAACATTAAAAAAAAAAAAAAAAAAAAAAAACTCACAGTCAGTTGGTTTCTAGTGTTTCCATTATCCAAAAGCAAATTCCAAAAAAAAAAAAATCATCACCACTATCAATATCCTAACTTGAGAACCGACCCACTATTTGGGAGGGCAAAAACTGCTTACCCATTTCTCAGCAGCCGATGAACAGAGTATATAGCATCAATGAACCCTAAAACATCAAATAAAAGATCATATAATGAATAAAGTTCAAAACTTTACCTGAGTAAAAACCAAGTATAGTGGTGATTACTGACTCGGAGAGTGTGTTCTTGTGGTTTGCTTACCAGAATCGGAGAGAGCAAGCCAACAAAATATTCAAAGGTGAAAAATGGAAGAAGAGAATAGGATCTTCAATTTTGGTTGGTGTTTCAGTCTCTCCAAGTTTGTTACTTTTGTTTATGCCATTGGAACACAGAATATAGAATCACAAGTGGAGAAAAAAAATGTAAGTAAAGTGAGAAAGTTAAAAGGAGATTCCCATTTTTTTTTCTTCTCCTTTTCTTCGCACTTCAATTTTAAAATTAAATAAAAACAATTTATTAATATTAATTGTTTAATTGAATTTGAAAATAGAGGGAATAACTAATTCCCCCTGACATGAGGAGAGTAATAATAAATAAAAAATAAAATCTTAACAAACATATCACGACCTCAAGGACGATCAAAAAGAATTATCCAGAATTTATTTTTAGACATGAATGGATATATTTATATTTTGTGGATTAACGTTGTGAACGTGTAATAAAATAAAAATTGATTGTATTGATGGGTGTAGAGTTGTTGGGCTCCACATGGGCTGTAGTTATTGATGGGGTGGGTTGCATTTCTCAAGTCCCATCCCATGTGGATCCAAATAACTTTTGGCTCCATAGCAACATTATAAAATAATGCATTATTATATTTCTTTTTGTTATAGTGTTCAGGTCCATTCACATTTATAGAGGAAAATATATATAATCACATACAGCTTTTAGATTAGCGGGTTTTCAATTGTGGGTACATGATGAAGATGTGTTGCCACAGATTCAATGTGTTTTTTAGGAACGTCGGCTTGAACGAAGGTCTGATTCCATTCTTATTGTTGATAAATTATGTTGAATTTTTTGACTTTGTTGGTAGACTTATGTCGATGATCTATAAGTTATTTGCAGCTTTGGACATGGGCATATTGTGTGGAGGCGTCGTCTAAAAGTTCGAATAGACGATATTCTAATAATCGCTCCCAGTCTTTGACATGAAATAATCATGGTACAATTAGTTGGACTTCTGATTTATAAAACAATAATATATTGTATAGTGCAATCATTTATTGATGTTAAATAAGAGAAATCTAAATGGGCAAAGGATAAATCTTTTCAAAATGTCAGTCACATAGCAGATTTTGCTTGGAAGAAATGGTGAGGAGTTCAGCCTGACAGTGTCATTGTGAGTCGACGAATTCGAGGACTTGAGATGGATCGATTCCAATCACAAAATCGACTGAGCCATGGACGATACCAATCTCCTATTCGACATTGATTCCAGTCACAAAATTGACTGACGTTCAGCCATGGACGATACCAGTCTCCTATTCGACTCTAGGTAATACCCCATAATAGTGTCCTCTAGTCCGAAGGACACCAAACCAAAGCTTGCTAGCTACTCACTGCATGACCCAACAGACGTACTCCCAGATTGCTACAGTTTACCATATATTCTTTCGTATAGAATGTTGGTGATAGACATTTTCTTTTCTTCTACATCTATGGTACAAAGTACAAACACTCATCCCGATAGGCAGAACCCATTCATGGATCAACAATAGAAAGAAACCGAACAGAGAACGCTACTAAAGCACAAACCTAATCTTCAAGAACATATAAGATGTGACTGTGGTCATAGAATCACCGGGAGGGAGCAAAATGTCTTAGACATAAGTCCGAACGTAGGTACCAGAGGTATTGCCTAGGATGTTCCAGGGAAGAGGGCTTATCTAGAGGAGAATGAGCAGGCTTGACGATTCTTCCCCTAAACCAGAGAACTGCATTGGTTGGAGAGGCCCCAAGTCAAGCAGATCACATTCTGGTCATATGGATACAGCATACATATAGATGGATGAATCTCAGCAGGATTCACAAGTGGCAGCCCATACGTCCCATATCCTGAACTACCAGAACCACGAGTTGTGGAGTTTGAGCGAGACTGGTATGAGGGAACTTGATCAAGCTTCAATGGTTTACTGAATCTGCTATTGCTTGCTGTGCTCCGTTCTACCCTCGCACTTGGCTTCTCCCTTTGAGCTCTACCCTGACCTCGACCAGCAAATCTTGACTTTGTGTTCATGTTCCCGTTGCCTTCCCTATCGTAGCTGTTACTTCCCTTGAGGTTTCTTGTATGCAAAGACTGGTTGTCCCTGGAAGATATCTTCTGCAGAGAACAAAAAAAGTGAAACTTGAACATCTGAAATGTTGAAGTGAAGCATATTCAACACACACCCTTGAAACGACAAGGATGTTAAAGAATATACAAAAACAAGTCTAGAGTAAGATCATCTTACGGGATTTGACAGGTACGTTCCTGTACCACCACGGTATCTAGGAATTTCGTCACCGTAGAGCTGATAAACACCAGCAGGCCCAACAGAAGCAGGCTGGAGAGATGAGATGGGGGTGACAGGAGGAGTATAAGCCACACCATAGTGCTGAGAGTTCTGGCAAAGCCTCCCATATTGTAGATTCTGCCAATGACCGGTGAAGTCACCATTCAGGATGTGAGATTTGCCAGCACCGTTCATAGCCAAATCCAAATTGTGATCCAACTTACTTTTATGGAAATTGTTAAGCTCTTTGTCCCTATCAGAATGATTTGTGGACATAGTAGATGTCCCTGTCTCTATAGGAGCGTTATACAAGGGAAGCATGGTCAGAAAAGGAACCGGTGGCCCTGTAGGATAAAATGTGAATGGTAGATCCCCAGTACCGTCTTTAGCTTTCTGACCTGAAGCAGAACCTGGAAGCAGTGGATTTGAACCACATACTGATGCTGATTCATAACCTGGCACATCAACCTGCCCACCGAAACTATAACCAGTAGAAGACGCCATCATGTTCACAATATCTTGCTCTGCCCGATGCATCTGAATGGTGTCAGCAACAGAGAGATGCTCTTTTCCTCTAGAGCTTAGGCCACATTCACTGTAATAACTATTGTGCCTTCCTTGAGACAGAACTTCAGTGCAAGTATCTGCGAGCTCGAGACTAGAATGTGTCCTTGCAAATTGGTACATGGCAAGTTGACATACATAAGAGAGGTCAGCCTCAGAATCAGAACTAGCACCATTCTCTTTCGCCTTGATGTTCGAGTCATTCCTAAGAGTATCAGATCCACGAACCTGACTCAAGTTAAGTCCTCTTGAACCATAGACATCAGGACAATGCCCTTTCCCATGCCTGTCCCATGTGTTTGAGAAAAACTGGTTTACTTCAGCAATTATATTCTCTTTTGAGCAATCGAGTAACCTGGCTAACCGTTGAGCCCCGAAAGCAAAAGCACTACGGATCCTGAAGAAATTACCTTAGATGGAAATAAAACTTAACAATTAGATCAACTAACAAACAATCACAAAAGATGCAAAATTTAAGCTGGTTTAAATCACTATTAATTTTCGTTTTGCGTCTGCAGCAAAAAATGCAGTTATCTCCAAAAACAAGGTATAAATTAAGAATCACTCAAGCAGAATGCTACAGAGACTTTATAAACAAGGCTTAAGTTTAAGACTTTCATACCCTTGCTGACACTGCGGCCAAGATTATTGTTTCTACGCAGAGGATCGATAACATTGAAATATTTGGACACAAAAGGTTGCTCCTGATTTTCCATCCCACCTGGAAACACGGCGTATACTGAGCTACAAGCATCAAGAAACACTTTGCTGAGTAACAACTCTCCGCCATCCTTCAGTGGAGGTTTCCCTGTGATTTATTTTGATAAATGCAATCATTGCCAAACAATTGAAACTGACGCAAGTCTAGCAGGAGAATTAACAAATAGAATATTGTGAAATGTACATACCTGTCATATCGGGCAGTGAAGAAATAGGAACTGGACCCCATAGACTAACACAGAAGTTTTCCCAGTCAAATTTACTGAAAAACTGAAGAAAGCGATAGAGTACCTGAAGATGTAGATAATAAGATGATCAAACGTATATTCAAATAAACAACTAATGATAACAATGAAATATCAAGATCACAAGGGATGCAACGATAAGAATTTCACCTCGAGTGGTCCAGAAAAGGAATTATTATAAACATGGAATATGTACAAAACCAAAGTCTCCAGAGCATAAGTTGAAATAAGACCATGATGAGCACCAAGGATCCGGCTCTCATAGTAACACCAGGCTTTGATCAATATAATGCTGCGCTTGAATAGGTGAATTTGGCTTATCAACTGATTAACCTTGAGATTTGAGAATTATTTGTTAGTGCATAACTGTTGGAGATGAAAATATGACACTTAGCAACTTTGAATAAACCACTATAGGACATTAACAACTCACCTCCTCAAGGAAGCAAAGAGTGCATAGACCACCAAGCTGGTTAAAAGATATGTCAACTACAATGTTTTCTACAAGACACTTTATTATCTTCACCTGCAGATAAAATTACTCGTGTTAATGAATATTCAGCTCAAACTCATGTTAGTTTAAATCATTTGTGAATTTAGTATATACTATATAACATACACCAACAACTAACTAAATAGCAACATGCTCTACAAGGGTAAAACAAAATGTGACGGGCAAGGAACAAACCTCTGCCTGGATGCACTGAACCTCTGTGACATGGAATTCAGCATTCTCACTCTTCTCTTCCCTCTTCAACATGTCTTGTACCTCATTGGCCCAGTTGTCCTTCAAATCGTCTTTCTTACTAAATGCTGTTAAGTCGATGTCTCCATCAGGCAGATAAGTCTTTAAGGGTACAGACCCAAATGTGAACACCTATGCAAGAAAATAATTTGAAACAAATGTCCTCACACATGAGACACACCCAAGGTCTGTTGTCGAACTTCCATACCTGACAAGAAAAGCACTTTGTGATCAAACGCTGCACATAACTTGCAATGGCCTGGCGGCGCTCCTCAGAGGGCTGGTTTGGCTGAATGCGGGCGATGAGCTCTGCGGTTCTCTCTTCAGCTTCAGACCATCTCTCCGGATCAAGCAGTTGAGACACAGAGGATGACTCGTTAGGCAATAGACCATTAGGGGAAAAGCCACTTGACTGCACCCAGGCCCCTTGACCACCCATGGAATATTATGGCTTTGTGATCAAGTTTTGTCTCAATGCGCCGTTGTTTACAAGCTAGAGATACACAAAAACCAAAACATAAAGATAAACCTCAAAATTTAAGTGCAAGTAGTATGCTCGGAAAAATCTCGAAACAAATTGCAGTACACCATATTAGGATGTCGTCATTCTCAGTCTCAGGGTCCCAAAATAACAATTACTAGATTCAGCTGTGTTTATGCTTGAATCAAGATACATTGAATACAACATTAACACACATTGGAAACTGAATTTCATCATAGTTTGCCATTTGCTTGACATAAGCTTCAAAAACAGCAATGATCAATACTCTTATTCATACTAACATCAACGAGAATCGTATTGCCCTAACTTAAGAACTTCAAGTACTACCAAAATTGGAAGCATAAAAATATCAACTGCAACATTCAAATGCACTTATAACAAGCAGGTCACTGAACTTCACAACTGAAAAAATCCGAACAGAAAAGACATTAAAAATTACAAGTAAAACACAAAACTGTTCTATTATTCTTCACACATTTTCCTGCGTTTTCTCGCCAACCAAACAGGGAAAGAGGATATGAAGAAACTCGCAATAATAAACCCTAAATTCGATGTTTACATGATCAAAACGTACCGGAAGTGACCGAAATCCACACAAAATACTCTGCGATGGCTCGGCATTTGCGCGCGAAACAGAAGAGCTTGATGAATGAAACTCACTTGGGCGTTCGAATGAAGAAAAAATAAGCGAAGAAATGATTGTTATGTGAAGGTTGGCAATAAATTATTTATACGGACACATATTAACATTCAAGTGAAAATCAATTTTTAAAATAATAATCACTGACATTATTGATTATATTTTCTTAATTTTTTATTTTTTGAGGATAAACGAGATTATATTTTCTTAAATTCACAAAAAATTGATCTTGTATTATTTTTAATATAAAACCCCTCTAAAAATGGATGACATTGGATGAATAGTTTTTAACGGTATGGATGAGTCTTGGTTTCTATAATTTAAGACCGTTATTATATGATTTAAGATTATTTACATTCTATGAACCCATGAAAATAAAAATTATGCAAAAAATAATTATATTGAAATTCAAATAAAATAAAATATTGATAAAGAATAAACCAGCACATGAGAGAATTGATTCAAGGTAAACTAAATTAAGAATCGAAATGTTAGGCGTAGGAGACATTAGTTAGGTGAAATTAGTTTGCTTTATGGCAAACCTAAAAAAGCATAACTACTAAAATAAACAATGTTTATCCAATAAATCATATACATAGAAAGTTAAATGTATAAATAATTTTGTAAATCATCAATAAAAGGAGGTCAGTCCCCGAGGAAACGCTGTAATAGACAAGGTTTAATATCTCGTATAAGAGGTTTTGTTTTGTATTTGATCCTAAAATAAATATGTATTTATTACAGTGCAAGTATATCCTTTATTGCATGGTTCGAAGACGTATTATCGATGTACATTATTAGAGTTTGTACTTTTTTGTTTACCAAGTACATGTTGATATATAAAAAGTTTAGTATTATTTTTAAAAAAAATAGTTCTTTAAAATACAAAAAAAATATAATAGGAGGTCAAGAAATATTGTAAATTTGATGTCCAACAACAACAACAACAACAAAAAAATGCGTATATTAACACTTACTATTTCAACAACAACAAAAAATGTACCATGTAGGTTCAAAACTTCAATATTTCCATGACAAAATCTAAAATTATGCATTCAGAATAAGAAGATAAATCAAATGGGAAAGTAGGGAAAAGCTTGTTGTTCTTGGATCCAATAAAATGGGCCAATTAACACAGAAAACCCAATGGTTTACATGGGCTAATTGTTTTATACTCCTAACAAAAACTGACAAGGTGACATATCAAAAATTTAGGGTTCGTTATTGGGCCAAGTCCTAATAAAGTTTGCTTACATTGCCTTAGGCCCATTGATGTCATCTATTATTAGCAACGGTTTGTCAGGAAAAAAATAAAAATCGGGAAAAACGTTCATTCCAAACCATTCTGAACGTTTCATTAGCACGTCCTAAACCAAGCCAACGTTTGGGT
>JAYMSV010002847.1:0-10548 GCA_036897745.1 Erodium moschatum | reverse complement strand
ATTCCTCGTTGTTGGGCGACAATGAAAAGTCCCTTTATTTCTGCGGGTTCAAGAGAACTGGGTCTGAATTAATACATACTTCTCTATCGTTTCAAAAAAAAATAAACGCACGTCTTTGAATTGATAATGTATGGAAGAACTGTAATAGTTTGCGAGAACCGTTAAAAGTATTGTTTCAGATAAAAAAAACTCCAATATTGGTCGGAAATCGTCACGACAAGACAGATAAAAAGGACAAACTGCCGGAATCATCCTAAGAAATAACGGAATATCCGTATACCTCCGCCGTCCAAACTGGTCGCAATCACCATACTTTAATTAACCCAAATATATCTGATAATCAACTCATAATAATTGGTATTAATTAATTGTGTTCCAGCCACTAGGGTAGTTCCAAAATTTCGGATTTCAGACAGCATAAATCTTGAGACACACGCGCCCAATGCACGCGCGAGCTCCACCTCCACCTCCGTGAGTGGCTTGTGGTTGTGGTCAAAACTCCCTCTTTCTTCCCTTTTCTCTGCCATTTCGTCCAACACAGAGAATCTGGGTTCTGGGTCACTGCAAATTAAGGCTTTTGTGACCCAAAAATCTTCTCTGATTTGCAGCAGCTCCAGGGTGCGTGTTAATTCGGTTGGTGTCTTTTTGTTTCCGTTTTCACCTGAAATGTTCTTGCTTTCAACTAAAACCTCCAGAGGACTTGGATATAATTTCTGTCAATTTTCATTTTGATCTTTGATGAATTTAGGGTTGTCATTTGTTTTTCAAATGTCTTGTCCTTTTTATATGGGTATTCAGTTGTCTTGAATGGATTTTTCTTGTTAATGTCCAAAATTTGATATGCCCAACTGAAAAAACAGCTAAAATTACATTTCAAGGAGATCTATGTTATAGAATATAGATTACGAGGGGGACAAGATGTTACAAGGAACTGTGAGTGGAGTGCAAATGGTTGTGTTAATGTTTTTTCTTTTCTTCATAAATCATAAGGCAGTGTGTTCAGCTGAAACTTTAAATTTTGTGAAACTACGATTCGTTGTCTCATGATAATCAGATTATGCATTTCAAGGAAGCATGTGCATCAACTCATACTGACTTCAAAAATGATACGATCATAGGATTGTAAATCCAACAACCCATATCGGTCTTGAATAGCTTTTCATTTACTTATAGTGTACAGTAGCCTCAGTTATGTACAAGTTATTTGCTCAAGTAGAACCATCCGATGGTTGTCAAATTAGACCTAGTAGTAATATTCGCATATTACCAGAATAGCTTAGGTCTCGAATGCATTTGCTTCACACTGTTAGGATTGAAACAACGAATCCATTTGCTCTTCTGTTAATACATGTCGTATTGTCATCTTCTTCTGTGCTAATCCATGGTTGCCACTATAAGGTTGGATGTACTTCAATTGCTATTTCTTTCCTGAAAAGATCACCCTTTGTGGACAACTTATGAGTGTAATTCGTGTGGCTTCAGTTCAATTGAAATTCATCAGAGACTGTCTACTGATGTTTCTTGCTTGGCGTAACACTAAATACTCGAAACCAAGCTGAAGCCTTTCCTGCGTAGAGTTGTTCATTAGCTGAAGAAGACCTGGCATTTAAGACCTTCACTTTTTCTGTAGAAACTAGAATCATTATTGTGGTGTGATGGAGGGTTTTGTGGAGACATGGATTATATCTGTGCTCAACAGCTTTGGTTTATCAACAAGATAGGAGCAAAAAAAATTAAACCATTGAACACCTGAAGGCTTCAGATCGGATAGACACCTAAGATTCATATTATAACCTTGTCTGGAATCTGAATGGTGTATTCAGGAACAGTAATGTACTTTACGGCCTGAGTATCTGATTATGGAATTCTGAAGAAGGGTGGAAAGTACATGATGCTTGTGGAGTTTTGGGAGGGTTATTTGCGTAATTAAGCAGTTCTTGGTTAAATCTATTATGCCATCGTGAAAAAAAATTAGGCTGGGTTGTACACTGATAGGTTGATGTTGCCAGAGTGTCCTGCTGGCTGAGAGATGGACCACTAGCATCAAACTAAGTGAATTTCTTGTTTCCTTAAAAAAAATTTGTAGTCGGAAATCCCTGTTTTGATCATTATTAAATGCATGAGGCAGATATATTCCAATTCGCATCAAATTCCATTTCTTTTATATGATAATGATGACTTAATTGTTTCTCTTCATAGATAAATGACAAAATGCATCAACCAACCAGTGTTCCTAGTCCAAGTTTAGTCCGCAGCAATTCTACATTTCATGGTCAGCACTCTGTAATGGGCCTCACCAATGGAGGGAGTAGTCTCAACAACCCTAGTCTTGCCTCCAAGCAACGATTACGTTGGACACATGAACTTCATGAACGTTTTGTTGATGCTGTGGCTCAACTTGGTGGGCCAGATAGTGAGCAACCTCAATTTTACTATTTCATCCATTCTTGTTGTTTTTGTTTGTTTATCGTAAAACTAAAACTTAGATTGTGATGTTTCTGGCTTTCAGTTTGATGTGGCTTACAGCTAGAAAATTAACCGAAATTTCTCTTTATCAAGTTTTGGCCTGGTTTATACACAGTGGGCATCTGGGCATTCTTGGTCTTGGTGTTTCCTTGAGATTTCAAATGACCCAATCCGCATCACTTCACCTTGATTTAAATTCTTTCTTGGTGTGGTTGGGCCAAATTTATGGATAATCCCCTCAAAAACTTCTGATAGCTCAATTTAGAAAGGAAATTATGCACTGTAAAAGTTAAGGAAAGTTCCATGTGTTTGTTTTATATTATTGCTTGAGAAACTATCATGTTTTATCTATTATGTTTATGCAACTCGGAGGTTGCAATATTTCTTATTGTACTCATTTTTTTCAGGGGCTACACCCAAAGGTGTTCTCAGAGTCATGGGTGTACAAGGTTTAACAATATACCATGTCAAAAGCCACTTACAGGTACATGAAGGCTGATAACAAGTACATCAGAACATTGAGGAAATGATATCTAATTTTTGTTTATGATTTTCTTAATTCTGTTTTCTTGCTAAACCCAGAAATATCGATTGGCAAAATATCTTCCCGACTCCTCATCTGATGGTAGGTGTACCTAATCTCTATTCTTTATTTACAGAAAATACCTCATAACCAGCCTTATTCATATGTGGGTAGCTTCCCTGAAATCCTTACTAGATTTATTTTATTGATACTTTGCCTATTTTAATGCAAGGGGGAAAAGTGGACAAGAAAGAATCAGGCGATATGCTCTCCAGTCTCGATGGTTCATCGTAAGTCAATGTGCTTCTTTTTGTATTTTAGTTTCTTTCAGAAGTTGACAGGCAGCTCATGGCAATGTGATCTTTCTTTTGGAACTTTAAGTTTGTGTATGAGACAGCTTGGTTTTGAAAATGTATTGGTACTCTGGAAACTTGTTCTTCAGGGCTGATATCATATGATTTGTCTAGTTTGTTGTAAAACTTTATGGGACTGTTTAACATATTCGTTCACTATATACAGTGGAATTCAAATTAATGAGGCACTCAAGCTCCAGATGGAAGTGCAAAAGCGACTCCATGAGCAATTGGAGGTATATTTTCAATGTGGTCTTTTGTTCTCCAAGGGTGAAAAATGAATCTAGATAGAACTGTAATATCATATCCAGTTTCAGCATTCTTGCCTGCATGTTTTATTAGTTAAACTTTTACGTGCCTTTCACTGCTACATTTCAGATTTGCACTGTATCCGTAAACATATGACTGGGAAAATTATAATTTGGTCTAATAAACTAATAAATGAAGGGAAGTCAGAGTAGTCAGTCCACTGTTGGCTTGTACTGTATATGTTGACTGTTGGGGTCATTCTACTAACATAGCATGCAAATTCTAACAGGTGCAAAGACAGCTTCAACTACGTATAGAAGCTCAAGGCAAGTATTTGAAGAAAATAATTGAAGAGCAACAACGACTCGGTGGAGTTCTTGCACGAGAGCCTGACAAAAAAAATGACCCAGCAACCCCTGATAAGGAACATGCTCCAACTGATGAATCTTTCTCATCGCTCCGTGGACCATTAACTCCAGATTCTGGTAGCCCCAAAGCTGAGAGGTGAACTAAGAAACAACGAGTGAGCATGGATATAGATGGGGTTTTTCCTAAGCCTGACTTGATTCATACACACAAGACCCTACAGCCGAGTTCGAGTTCAAGCCCTTCATTGCAGCAACCAAACCCACTATTCCAGGCTAGGGATCAGTTTGATCCTTCAATCAGGAGTGAAGATGGAACAGAGATTTTTTCAGGAAATTACCTCTAGGGTTGTATGCTACTGCACATCTGGATTGTAATCTTATTACCTTGTTAAGATAGGTTTAAGAAACTGCCCTGTTTAAGCTAATTTTCCCTTAAATACTGTCATGTAACTGAAAACTTTCTTACACTGGTAGGTAAAATTGAGGTGAGATATGGATGAAAATAGCATCTACAAACTTTGATACTCAAGTCAAGAGGTGCAAATCAATTCATTACAGCCTAATGCACGGCTTTGAGCAACAAAGTACAAACGAAACAGCAGGTTCAGGTTGGATGATAGAAACTACAATGAAAGTACAATAACATTAATGACCTTCCTATGGTACAAACTTGCAGTAGTCATGAAACAGCAGGTTCAGGTTGGATGATAGAAACTACAATGAAAGTACAATTACGTTAATGACCTTTCTATGGTACAAACTTGCAGTAGTCATGAGGAGGCATGCCTCCTATGAGGTCCTCTTCCAAGAATGCAGAGCCGCAGCCGTTTACTTAGTGCTTCTAACTTTTCAAATTTCTCACTCCTGCTCTTCTTCTTTGCTTTGATTTTCTTTTCATCTTTTGGAGACTTACCTTGTGTGTGTCTCATGGGTGTTGCAAGAACCTCAACAGTCCTCTAAAGCAAGATACACAAACAACATAATCATCAAAATTGAGTTAATAAATTCTACTTTATAACATGTTTGGAAGGGCTTAGAGTTGGGTATAGGGCTTGTTGTTAGACCAGAAAGCAAAATAGTGTGTAGAGAGAGTGAGAGACCTGGTGGTTTTTATCAGTTGTGCAGTCTGCAGAAGATTCTTCGTCAGTTCCCCCCAAAGATGAGCATCTGCCCCAACTTTCTCTATTAGAACTTGTATATGAGCAACAATCCTCTTTCTGAATGTCTGGCTTGCCCTGTAAAGTGGTAGATGCAAACTAAGAAAAAAATAAAATGATTGCAAAACCTGATCCTTCTCCTTTTCACTTGAATTTGGAACCAATAAGAACAATACTCCCATGTATTTTAAATTTAACTTCTGCAATGAAACACTAACAACCAGCAGAACATAACTAACTAATACAAAGATACCATGATTAGCTATTGAGACTTCAAACTCATCAAAGCACTTTCTATGCAATAGTTTAATGGATATTCCAAGATAAGGATCACCTGTATATGTGATGGGTCATCATCACTATTTTGTATGTTATCCTCATTGAGCATGGTATCCTAGATTATTTGCAACAAGTAAATATTATAAACATGTAAGAAAATACCAATAGAAAAGGTGAGGTTAGAAAAGTACATACAACTGCACTGGAAATTGGTAAAGATGCGGTAAGAAGTTCATCCACGGACTTTGCAGTTGAAATGCTAGGAGGAGCAGAAGATGAACTTGCAGCATTGGTAGATGCAGAACGAAGTCCATTGATAATATCAGATATCATGCTCTGAAAATTAAGAGACAAATCTGAATTAGACTGGGTGGGAAAAATAAGCATTGACTACCAAACAAAACCGACTTCAAAAAGATGGCATACGAAATGAAAATCACCTCATTGATCTCAGCACTAACGTTGAGATCCCCCAAGTTGTAGTATTTCTCAAGCTTACTTGAATACGAGTTAGAAGCTTGAGGAGGATGAAGGACATTGTAGAAGAAAATAGAAACTGAGTCAAAATAGAATTGTGGTCTAGAGGAGTTGTGATCACCATCAAACTTTATAATATTTTTATCTCCCTGCATGTGATAAGAACTCAATTGAACTTTAAGCCTGCTGCAGCATATCATCATAATAACCAGTAAGATCTTTGGATTGACACATTACCGAGTAAGACTTAAATATGAGGTCAGCATGGTGTGGTTGAATGAATTTGTCATCACTTGCATGTCCAAACAAAGCAGGAATATATGTTTTTGATGCAACCTGGCAATGGTACAAAACATTAACATGCAGCATAAAATGGATGGGTACATACCTCACATTTGGTAGAGAAAAAAGGCAGATAGTATATAAATGACATTTTTATAATAAAGTTCATGGACTCAAATCCATATTATTAACAAGGATACGAATATAAAATGTTGTACTGATCAGAAAAAATGTCATCCAAATAGACGAACCTTGAGGCAATTAAGATTCATAATATCAAATTTAGCCTTCTTTTGGATAACTCTACGCATGTATTGTAGTGCCATTTTAACCTGATCACAGAGAGAGAGAGAACTCATGTCACATGGATTCATCAAAGCATAAAGATCTTACTAAGAGCAGAGGAGATAGATACAACTAGTAATCACAATTATATTATCACTATGGAGTTTGATACGGTTCCTAAGATATTTTTGTTATTTACGCTTCAGCATATTTGATTGTCCAAATTTTAAGGTGATGTGTTTATCTGGAAAGATATAAAGTATGCTTTGAAGGGAAACAAATTATTTGGGTGTTAAATTTGGACTTCAGTTTCAATTAAGATATAAAGTATCCCTACCGTGAATTTTGGAAGCCGAATTTTGTAGACATCCACAAGCTCCAGCATCAGATCATATAAATTTGAAAAGGCACTATCCAACACCATTCCAGCGATGGAAGGATCTTCTGCACCATAAAGAAGGCTGCATTACATTATACAAAAGGTTTAATTGCATCAGCAGCCATAACAATCTTCTGAGTATAGTTTTTAGAATTAAAATTTGTAAAACCATCTTGTTCGATTAAGCTTATATTTTTTTCCAACATGTTTGACCGAGCATGCATGACTCTTAAAGAAAGAGAACACGAGCTTAATATGGAAAGTTAACATCTTTTGATTATTAAAGCAATAAAAAGATAAAATACCTTGTCACTGCACCCATAGATCGACCCCAGAGTCCAATCCGTGATATATGTTGGTTGCTTCTTAGATGAGCTACCACAACCTTGAGGTCGTCTTTCTGATATGGATAAAAAATAAATTTACAAACTTTGACCAAAAAATATCTAATGATAAATTGATAATTTGATAATGCAGAAACCTACCTCATGCCAACCAAGGCTGACATATTTACCATCAGATAAGCCAGAACCAGAGAAGTCAATGGTAAATACAGTAATGTTTGATGGAAGAAGAATTACAGCAGCCTCATTTGCGTCAGCTCTACATCCACTGCATTATAGTCCAAGGAAGCATTGAGCTAGTTTCTACCATTTTCTTTTGAATTACTCATCACATAACTTCATGTTCTCCTAAGTGAACAGGCCATGACATATTAATGGGGGTAAAAAACACTTACAAATCTTAATGAGAGAGGATCTGTCAAAATCTTCACTTTGACATTAAAAATAAAAGATAAAATAACCCATAAGGATTCATCCTTTGCTAAATGTATCTTTTCCTAAAATAGTACTGTGTGTGGGTGGCATTTAACAGGAGATAGAGGGAAGTTCAGGAGTAGATTTGACTTTTAAACTTATATGTTACATGGAGCCTAGGCTATTGGATCGAACTCACCAACTGAGGGCCTAACTGTGCATAAATTATAGACATCCAACCACAATAGCTATAATTCAGCTGGATAAACTTTGTCCAATGATAGAATTACATCACTGAAGACCATCAAATACCTGTTTCCATGGCAGTATATAACACACGGTAGAGGAGTGTCTTCAGGGAAAGAAGAAGGGAGATAATGACTACACCTCAATGTAAGGCCCCTGGCATTCGTAAGCTGCAAAAAACAGACGAATTAATAAGGTCAGCACCATCAAGAAAGCACTCAGTGTTGCAAATTCAATTAAGATACACAAAAGCCGCAACATTGGTATCTGATGTCCATACTTGCCTCCAAGTCTTGCCTTTTGTATGCTCTGCCTGCAAGAGTAAAATCCTTCTCCCATAAGTACTCATCTGGATCATACTCTGCCCTACATAACCAACATAGCAGATGACTTGTAACATTGTTGTAAGTATAAATAGTTCAAAGACAAAGAGCAGCACTGCGAACCATTAAGGAGTAATTTGATAGCAGTTCAAGGGCTCATGGTCATTTTAAAAAGTCCGATACTGTTAAATAAGTTAGTACCCAACTCCAAAGACATGAGGAAAGGGGATATCTTTGCCAAAAACCCCAAAGCTCATAATCGTTCACTAAATCGAAAAAGATGTTCTTGCATCTTTACTTAAGAAAAGTAATAATAAAGGGAACTGGAGCAAAGGAAGTTTGATGAAAGAGACTGAATCATGTGTGCTGAGCAAAGCGATGCTCAATAACATCAGCAACTATCATCCTGAAGAGCATCAACCAGTTCCATTTATTCAAATCAATTCCTTTAAGGTAAACTAAATGGCAAGGACGTTTAATGGAAATTTGGGAATAAATCATACACATATCATGGGCGTCAATTGATACTGGCTACTCTCAAGTTCAGAACACGTGCTTGACCGATAAATACCTAAAGAAACTAAGCTGCATGATCGAATGATCAACTATATCTTTTATCCATAAAAGCAGTAGTAACTGACGTAAAATCCCATACAAACTCATACTTCATTGAGCAACGACTAATTAATATATCTAATAAATACCATTACAGTAATGACTCTAAATCCTTAATTGTGGAATGAGATCAGTAAATAAATAGAGATCTTCCAAGATAAGTTACAAAAACAACTATAAAGCAGCATGGGCAGTAGCATACACAATCAGAAATCAAGTTCACTAAGGAAGCAGAGAAATGGGTACCTGGGAGGCCTGATCACGAAGGTGATGAACTGATCTATCATCTTGTTATTGGTAGACAGCTAGTTGCTGATTAGAGACACTGAGTAGCTCAAACTCATCAACCTCCCCTTTACCAGAACAACAAACACACACATACACACACTCCTCCTCCCTAAAATCCAGAAAGCACCTCTGCTAACTCTAAACCCCCATTACAAACTCAATTAGAAAAGAAAAAGAAAAAAACAAATTTTGGTATCTGGGTAGGGGAAGAAAAAACGTATGGTCCTCAATGCACCATCATTTCCGTATCAGTAATTGCTGTAACTGCAACCCCACCAGAACGCAGACAAAAACAAGCATCGCCATCAACCTCAAATCCACCCAGCTACCACACCATACTCAAACACCCTGTACATGAAATGAACCCAGTCTTCGAAACCAGAGCCCGCAGTGACCGAACACCACAAACACAGATCCAATGCAGACAACAAAACAAAAAGCACTGCCTTTATCCTAAAGCTTTGAGTCGAACCATCTGGGTTATCCAAAAGACAAAAATTGTACCAAGCTCAGGGCATCCCAATTTCAGATCTCGGGCACAAAAAGCGAAAAGGTGAGCCGATAAACCCCACAAAACCCAGAGAAATAGGATAGAGGCAGTAATGGCAGTGGTCAATGCAAAGGACGTCTTGAATTCATGAAAAAGAAGAAGGTTAAATAGGAGAATTATCAGAAAGGAACGAGAAACAAGAAAAAAGAGGGGTTTCTTTTCTCTGCTGCCTGAAAGCGAGCGCTTGGGAGAGAAGAAGTGCAACGCGGAAAGAGGAGGACACGATGCACACAGAGCACAGGCCTCCCAACAAAATGATACAACTTTTTTAGAACAAAAAAGAACCAATAAATGAATCAAAATGACAAACCACGAAGATCATAGTAGACGTACTATTACTCCCACTTGGCATGTCCACCTGCTTAGCACATAAACTTTCAATAAATGTGTACTTTATCAACAAATTATTAAGAATAATAAAATAAAGCTACATAAAGGTAGAGAAGAAATATTAACATATCAATCCAATATCGTTCGTGCTCTGTTAGGGTTTTCATCATGTGCTCCCGCAACCACGCAATCCTCGTACGCAAGTCGTACGTTCTTTTCGCGGTAGCCCTACCTCTGTCACTCCTGCCGTCTACACCGCCCACGCCGTCACACCCCTCTACACCGTCACATCCGTCTACACCGTCCGACCTTGTCACCTCACCGCCTCCTTCTCCAATGGTTGGTGCCGAAACTGCCCCACCATCGCGTCCTCCTCTAGGTGTTGTCCCACCACCGCGCCCTTCAATGGAGGTGGTTCGCCACATAAAAGAACGTCGTAAGAAACAGGCGAAACCAATTGAGGAACCACCCTTTCTATCGTCGTCTTCCACAACGATGATCGCCTTTTCTCTGGGCCTTACATCCCCGGGAACTAAAGGATTCTAGGGTGCCAAAAACGCAGCGGAAATATAAAAAAAAAACCTAGAAAATCCTTAGGATCCATGTAATTCTGATTAAAC
>JAYMSV010002846.1:0-10549 GCA_036897745.1 Erodium moschatum | reverse complement strand
TGAATCCACCTCATGTAGATCATATGGTGATGTCATGGTCAAAGGACTAAAGACTACTTTGATAGTTGAGATATACTTATGTCTCCTTGTTCTATGGAGTATTCTCAAGGTGGGTCGTCCAAATGTCAAACTCTTTGGCATCTGTGACTTTGACTCATATCTCTATATGCATGATAAGTAAAACATGATCATCCATCAAAAATCACACTAGCTCTAACTATCAGTTCAGGCTAGGGGCCTATGAATGAATCTATTCTTTTGTCTATTATGAGTTATATTATTTGGGAAGTGTTCCCAAATATCTTTATAGAAAGTAATGCATCATTCATTGTATCATTAACATTAAAATTTAACGATAATAAAACATTTGTCAACTGTTATTAACTCAAATGATAATGTACATGGTGTGGATTGTCCTAGGGCACAAACTCCAACACTGTCGTCATTGATGTAAACCTGACGCAGGTGGAGGGTGATTCGCGTGAAGCCGCCACCACTGATAGATGGAATGCATAACTTGCTAGTGTGTGGTCTCACTTTGCATGTCGGTCTCCGTACGTCACGAGCAAGTGGGAGGATCGACCGAGGAAGAGAGGGGTTGACCATTGTCGAAGATGGGGAGGAAGAGAGAGAGAAGAGGTGACCGAGTAAGAGAGTGGCATTATTTTGTAGTGAGAAGAAACTGGGACTAATTTCTTATTACTTGCTAGTGATTTACTTTTATACTACGTTCCCTGATGATACATCCAATCTAGTAATTCAAACACTGTTATAAGCGAAAATTAATTTGAAATTGAAAGAAGAAGTTGTATATGATTTTTTATTCCATATATTTGAAGTCATGTATTTGTTTAAATATAAGCGCATTCTCGAGAGAACTTCAAATACATTAACCAAACATCAACCGTATAAATAGAATTCAATATCTTCAATGGATAGAGTTAGCAATAGACATGCAAATGTCAGCCATCTTATAAAGCTGTTGAGCGTCTAACTTTGTTGTACCGCATGCCTTATAATTGCTGATGGCAAGGTTGATTCCGGCTTTAACTTTGTCCATGTCGTTTTTCTTGAGGAGAGCCTCTTTGGCGTGGATGAGTTCATGGGACGCGAGAACAAACATCCTGCTGCACTTGTCGAACACAGCGTAAAGCTTCTTGTTCTTGCCGTAATGCTGGGACGAGAAGCCGATAGATTGAGTATACAACTCCAGACTCATTTTCTTGGAAACCTCTAGCTCCTTCCTCAGAACCGCCTGGTTGTTGATGCTTGGGTCGGGATGGTCCTCCCCGGTGTACACGAAGTAGCTCTCTAGGCATAGCTCGGGTTCTTTGGTTAGCTTGCAGATTTCTTTGAGCTGTGGATCGATTTGAGCTTTTTGTGTGAAAGAGAGAGGAAGAGAAGAGACGGTGAGCAAGAACACGAGGATGAGGTTCTTGGCTTCCATCTTCTCTTGTCCTCTCTCTTTCTGGGGTACAACTCTAGCGTAAGTAGATCCCGGTTTGGATGACAACATTGGGGGTCATATTTATACTCAAGCATGCATGCTAATTTTAGAGGTGACACTCAACTAATTTGTTGGAGATGAAATGGTCATCGAACAAAAATTAGGAGTTTCGGCTAATTATGTCACATAAGTTTGTAAGGAAAATCTAAAGTTTTGGTTGTGTGGAAGATTGTTGAAACTAAAGTTATAGCCAACTGTTGTACGTTGCAAAGTTTAATTTTCTTTAATTGTATTGATTTTTTATATATTAAGACAAATGTTGGACACGACGTGCTACATACCTAATGTCATCCACAATGTACATGTACTTTATGTATTTTTTTTTATCAGTAGTTTTTTGTTTTAAAAACCAAGGCTTTGAAAAAGGGACAAGGCCAAGGGAAAATCCCTCATGGAAATTACAACTTAAAGAGACCTCAATTGATCCTTAACACTAGGAAATAGGTCTGGACTACAGGAGAACCCAACAAAAACTTTGCCTTAGACAACAAGTCACCCAAAGCGCTTAAAACCTTGCTTTGTGAAGCAAGAAACAACACCCGGACCAACAAAGTAACACCCCACCCGAGCCTTGAAAGGCAAGAAACCCCACAAAAACTCCACAGACACCCAAAACAAAATCCCAAACCCACAAAGACAGTAAACCCCAACCCTGAACTCAGCTCAAAACCAACCAGTTAGGGAGCGGAACCAAATAAGAAAAAACACCTACCCAAACTAGTCCACAGCCCTCAGTAAAACAATCAAGAGAAAACAAGCCCTCATGTTCTTCTCAGACCATAAACAGTGAAACCAAACCCACACCAGCAGAGCAAAAAATAGACTTCCTTCCAAACCTGCCTTAACACAAAAATCTTCCAAAATCACCAATTAATATAACCTCCCAAGAGGGTTACCCCTGGAATTGCAGAGAGTAGGAGTAGAGATCCAAGCTGAAAAAGGAAAAGAGAGGCCCTGTTTGAAATTAGGGAAAACGTTGGTTCCAAACCTTTTTGAACGTTTCGTTATCACATCCTAATTCAGACCAACGTTTGGTTACAATTCCATACATAAAAGGTATGGATTTTTACACAAAGTATAAAAATCTGTTCAAATTAACAGATTTGTTAACTTGGGAAGTGAAAAGTCGAAAATACCCTCTCAACACTCTCAACACTCTTAACCTTCACCCCTCTCTTCTCTCTTAAGCGTTGAAACCCTCATGGTCAAGGTAATTGCCATGGCCATGCCCATTGTGGCTCTGTTGTCCGCCATGGAAAGACACACTGGAAGAGAGGGTGAGTATTTCTAAGGAGGTTCAAGGATGGAATATCTGGTGAGAGTACCAGTGACAGTGAGAGCGACATGGACAATGAAGGCTGCGGAAGAAACAGGACACACAGGTTGAGTATTTCTCTTCATTGTTTAGATAATTAACAAAGCTCCTTCACAATCCTCAAATATATGTTTCCACAATATCTTTTGGTGTCAATTTTGCAGTGATAAGCCTAAGAGAGCAACTATATGTGGGACTGGGACATGACACCTAGTGATGAAGCTGCCTATCATTATATAATAAATAAATAAATAAATAAATACTACTGAATAAAAAGTCATATCATCAACAAGTTCCAAGGAACAAGCTATGCAGATAACTTGCAGTTCACCAATATCACAAAACGGAAGGATTAAATCCAAAAATTCAACAGAATATGCAAAAAAAAATGAGAAGAGACTTCATATCTTATTCAGACTAATCATGTTGGCAATTCAATCAAATTTTATAGATTTTCCATTTAGTCTCGTAGTTCATGAGAAGTGATAGAGAACTTCAATAGAACGATCGCTAGAAGAAACAAAGAAGCGACGCAATTGAAAAAAGACACAGTAAACTGAATTTCCGAGAAAACCTAAGCATCCGATCGGAGGGAGAATGGAGAAGGACAGGAGCACCAGCATCGCTAGCGAAGACCGCACCGCAGGTGACAATCGTCCTCCCCTAGTTCTTAGGCCTGTGATTCGAAGTAAATGAAGAAGAGGACATTTCATATGAAGATATGAAGTCAGAGCAATCTTGTTATTTAATTTTTTCTGACCCTACACATGACCCTCATGTGACCTTCGAGTTAACAGATCTGTTAATTTGAACAGATTTTTATACTTTGTGTAAAAATCCAAACCTTTTTATGTATGGAATTGTAACCAAACGTTGGTCTAGGTTAGGATGTGATAACGAAACGTTCAAAAAGGTTTGGAACCAGCGTTTTCCCTTGAAATTAGCCCAAATTAGTTGATAAGAGTCACTCTGAATGTGCTGCAAAATGACCTCAGGATCCTCCAAATGATTATTGAAGATCACATTGTTCATGCACAACCAGATCCTCTAAATCACAATTGATACCAACAAAGACCAATGTTTTTTAAACCTTGAGGGGGAGAAGATGCTTCCAGCCAATAAACCAGTCCTTGATGGAGTCACAACAAAGTCCAAATAACCACCACCATTGTAAGCATGAAGTCCAAATAATCCAAGACACTCTACAACCTATAAATAGATGATCCAATTCCTCAGGTTACTCATGACAGAGAGGACACCAGATGTCATTAGTATACAATCCTCTAGCCAAGAGGAAACATTTAGTTGGCACTATTTGCATACATAATAACCAAGCAAATGCAACAATCTTGGGAGTGAGGATAGAAGCCCAGAGGAGTGAAGGTCAGTCAAGTGACAAGTCTGGAGGATCATCAAGTGCTTGATACATTTTCTTAACATTAATGCCTTTGTCATCAAGGATCCTTGTCACCTTGTAATCACCAGCAACAAGGGGCTGAAAATTGTTAAGAAGTTGGCTTATGAGAGAAAACTTACCCATCTCTCAATCCCTCAAGTCCCTTCTAAAGTATAAAATCCAATCCCCACCAGAGAAGAATTGAGAAACCAATGCAGATTTTTTTTGTGGTGAGACGATATAGTCTCTAGAACCTGTATTTAAGAGGAGAGTTCGTGATCCAAATGTCATCCCAAAACACCACCCTATTTTCAGAGATCACGGGGCATTGAAGTCCCACAACCCCAAAGATGTTAGCAAAATTAGGATAGGAAAGCAATGAGCCAATGTGTGACAAGAAACTCGAACTATTGTGCAGCATGAAAGAAGATGAGTCCCAAGCAGATGCATCCCGGCCATATTTAGAGCACAAAAGTTGTTTCCATAAACAGTCATTCTCCAAAGCAAACCTCCACCACCACCCAGCCAATAATGCTTTGTTCATGATGTGTAGGTTTTTGATCCCCAAACCTCAAGGAAACTTAGGCCTACAAATGAGATTCCACCTAATGTTGTGCAACACTTTCTTAGAGATAGTCCCATTCCAGTGGAACCTTCTTTGCCAATATTCCATTTCCTTAATGACCCCCCCTTGGGAGCTTTGTAGAGAGACGTATAATATAGGGGAAGTGAAGTAAGAGAGGATTTGATGAGGGCGATTCTTCCCCCAAACGACATGTGTTTAGCCTGCCAAAATCTCGGTTTCTTCTTGAATTTACACACCACTGGTTCCCAAGTCTTTTTCAACCTTGGATTGGCCCCCAATTGAAAACCAAGGTAGTCAAAAGGTATTTCCATATCTAAGAAGCTCGGGATATTAGTGATCTGCTCCTTAGAAATAGAATTAGGATTTAAAACCAAGACTTTGGACTTCTGAAAATTGATTTTCAAACATGTTGCATGTTGAAAGCATATAAGGGTATGTTTAAGATTGATTGTCTATTGTAAACCAGCTTCAATAAAAATAAGAGTATCATATGCAAATTGCAGAGGAGAGATCTTAAGGCCCCTTGAGTTGCACTTGACCCTAGCAAACATCCCTACCTGAGTCGCTTTAAGAAGTAACCGATGGAGACTTTCTGCAACTAAAGCAAAGAGAAGAGGAGATAAAGAAAGCCCTTGTCTTAGTCCTCTAAACAAAGAAAAGTCAAGAGAGGGAGAGCCATTGATAAGCATTGAGGACCAATCTCTAATATAAACAGACATCCAATGAATCCACAAATCCCCAAAGCCCATTGTATGCAGTAAATTGAAAAGAAACTCCCACTAAATATGATCATAAGCTTTCTCAAAATCCACTTTGAAAACAATCACTTCCTTCCCTGAATGTTTGATTGAATGAATAAGTTCAATAGCAATCATATGCCATCCATGATTTGTCTTCCAACAATAAACCCAAACTATATATCATGAACTAAATAGTTCATCAAACTTCAATCTAGTAGCAAGAACCTTGGAAATAATTTTAAAGGGCTGCTGATAAGGCTAATGGGTCTATAATATTCAGAGGTTAAGGGGGAGGAAGACTTTGGAATTAATGTGATCAAAGATGAATTCAACCCCATTACCAAGATTAATGTGTAACCATCAGGACCAGGAGACTTCTCCCCAGAACAAGCTTTGATAGCATTCAGCACTTCCACTTCAGAAAAAGGATGCTCCTATTTGAGCCTGGACCAGACCAAGAGAATTGAAAGGAAGAGAGGAAAAATCGATACAACTAGTAGGGGAAGACAAGAATCTTTTTGCAAAATACAATTGTGCAACCTCTCTAATCTCCCCAGGAATAGCGAGTATCCTTCCATTATCAGTAATCTGTGAAATCTTGCTCCTAGATTTGTTATAATTGGCAACCAGATGGAAGAACTTAGTGCATCCGTCCCCCTCCCTAGTCCACTTGATTTTAGCTTTCTGACTCCACAATTTTGCTTCCAACTTAAGTTTATGAATCATCTTAGCATTAAGTAAAGCCCTTTGAGCAACCTCAGAGGGAAAAAGATCTCTAGAATCAATAATTCCATCAAAAGAACTTATTTGTGACTTTAAAATATGAATATCCTTGTCCAACCAGCAAAATACTTTTCCAGTCCAATCTTTAAGAAATGATTTCAAATCCTTAAGCTTAAAACATAAACAATAGGATGATGAACCTGAAACTTGAATAGAGCCCCAATAATTTCTAGTATCTGTTAAGAATTGAGGGTGGGAAGTCCAAGCATTGATGAATTTTAAGGGTCTGGGACCCCAATCCACCAAAGGATTACAAAGAAAAATTGGATTGTGATCTAACAGGCATCTACTGAGACAGGTTTGTGATAAATTGGGGAAATAGGCCAGACAATGAGTTGAGATAAAAAAAAAACCTCTATAATCTAGAAGCCTTTGAACTAGGACCATACCAAGTATATTTCCCTCTAGTTATTTGTAAATCCACAACCCCCAAATCATTTAGAAATTTATTAAAATCTCTGAAGCTCACTCTAGAATAACAAGGGATTTTAAAAAAATGAGAGATGGAGAGAAGGGAGACGGAGTGAGGGAGACTTCGCCGGCCACCACCATCTCCGGTGGTTTTGCAAAGACTTCTTCTTATAGCGAGGTCTTGATTGAAGGGAGACGGGTTCCTTTCCAGTGTGCGGTGGATTTGCCGAAAACTTTTGGCGATACCCGTTCTCCATCTTCGGAGTTTCAAGGTGGGGTTGCTAGGGCTGCAGGTACGGAGGGTGTTCGGCATCCTGCAATTGATCGTGAGAAGGGGAAGAATGTATTGGGGGTGAGCAATGAGAAGACCCATATGATCGCCGATTCTGATTCGATTAAGGTAAGTCACAAGCTCTTTGAAGGATAATGCTTGGTTGAAGGATTATTGCAATTGTGCTAGGGAAAAAGTAGTTCATAAACCTAATGCAAAGGTAAAGTTTGTTGGCTTTGTTTATGCGAAACCAAAGTTGGAAGCTGATCGGATTATCGAGAACTTCCACGGTTCTATTGCTATAGGTCATCGTTTATTGGTGGCTCATGAACGGAAGAGCAAGGCTTCTATTAGCACCAGGCCGAGCGATCCCATACCTCTTTTTGAGCAAGGGGGTCCTTCTTCGAGGGGCTTTGCCATTGCTCCTGTTCAAAAAGAGCTTGTTGGAAAGCATGTGGATCGTAAAAAATTGTTGGTGGATTCTGGTTTGTTGGGTGTGGCTAGGAATGAATGTTCCGTTTGTGATATACAGGAGGCCATTGGTAGAGAGGGTGTTCGAGATGTTGAAATTAGAGGTTTTGGGAACAGAGTTTTCTTAATAAATTGTCCTGATCCTGAGTTTGCAACATCCATGAAGGAAACGGGTGGGGTTTGGTTAAAGAGTTGGTTCGACTCTGTGGATGCCTCAGCAAATTTGTTGTTAAAGCCTGGTTGTTTTTGTTGAGTGTTTTGATGATTTTCGCCCGATTAGTCTCATTTATGGCCCATATAAAATTATGGCTAAGATTTTAGCGAATTGTCTTAAGAAGGTGCTGCCATGCTTGATTAGTGATAATCAGAGCGGTTTTGTGGTGGGAAGGCAATTGGTAGATGGGGTTTTAATAGCCTCGGAGCTTATTCACAGGTTGAAACGGTCCAAGGACAAAGTGGTCTTATTAAAGCTTGATTTTGAGAAGGCTTATGATAAATTCCACTGGGTTTCTTTGATAAGGTGTTGGGTGAGATGATACAGGGCTGTTTTTGAGCTCATTTGTCTATTTTGATTAATGACTCCTCGAGTGGTGATTTCCCTGTTTATGATGGTATTCGGCAAGGATGCTCGTTGTCCCCCTTTCTATTCTTGATTGCAACGGATGGGCTTCATTGGTTGTTGGAGAGCGGTAAGCGGAATGGTTCCTTTAGAGGGGTGGAAGTGGGTTTGGCAGGATTTTCTTTATCCCACCTACAGTTCGCTGATGACACCCTATTATTTATTAAGGGTGACTTGGAGGGATTAGCTTTTGTGAAGGATTTGCTGGAACGCTTTCAAAAGGGGTCAGGGCTAAAGATTAATTTCTGTAAGTCCACTATAGTAGTACTTAATGAAGATTTATGTTCGGAGGAGGAGGTGGCTCGGGTTTTAGGTTGTCAGGTGGGCTTTTTGCCCATGAAATATTTGGGTTTTTGGTTGGGGGCCATCCCGAGAAGGATTTCTTTGTGGGAACCGGTTGTGGAGAAGTTTAAGAAGTATTTGAGTTTATGGAAATTAAAGAACCTGAATATGGAAAATCGTATTGTTTTGGTGAAGTCGACCCTGTCAGCTCTTCTGCTGTATTTTATGTCTCTTTTGAAAGCACCAAAGAAGGTTGTCTCAGTTTTGGAAGCGTGGCAGAGACGGTTTCTATGGACAAATCCCTATTTAGGTAAGTTGTTCTGCAAGGTCCGGTGGAGTTCGGTTTGCAAACCCAAAGAGGAGGGGGCCTTGGAATTAGGCATTTGGAGGCCATGAATGTTAGTTTCCTAGCAAAGTGGTGGTGGAGGTTTGCTCGTGAGGTCGACTCGTTATGGAAGAAGGTGATTTCTGCTTTGTTTTGTTGGGAGGTGGAGGACTGGGATTTGTTAAAAGTTGACAAACCCGGTTTGTCATTTATGTAAGTCATATTATGGCTTCGGCAGCTGATCCTACTTTTATGGAGCTGCTTGGAAATCAGGGTGTTCAGTGGAGGTTGGGGAAGGGAAATCGTAATTCTTTCTGGGATGATGTGTGGTTGGGCTCAACTTCGTTACTTATACGTTTTCCTGATCTTTTTGCAGTTTATCCGGCCAAGTTTGCGAAGGTGGATTATTTTTGGGTCTCAGGAGTTTGGAAGGTGGGGTTCTCACGGGATTTAGAATCGTGGAGGATGTTGAGGCTACGGTTTTTAGGGGTGTAACTGGACCGGATACCCGGTCCGGAGCCCATTTTAATACCCGGTCCGGATCATTCGGACTTTCAATATCAATACCCATGTCCGGTCCGGATGACCGGTTATTATCCGGATTTTTGGCCATCCGGATCCGGAGCGGATACAGATTTTACCCTGTCCAGATCAGATCTTAACGTGCTCAACCCAAATATAAATTCAAGCATATATTTCAATATAGGAATGCAAGCAACACAAACTAATTTAAACCATGTGGGTGAAAAACCATTGAGCAAGGTTCATTGAATTCATCTCAATGAGTTGAGATCAATGGTCCTTGCCTAATAGTGAAAAAACACTCATATCTCAGCAGCTGAACCATGCAACTATAACAAGTAATAAAAAAAATAAACAAGTTCAACATTGATTTCATCACTTCTCCATGATTCCATCCATATCTTTTCTCCACGTTCTTCATGAGTTCATCTTGCAATGATACCTATCGATAAACAAAAATAAAGTTATAATTAGATGCTAAATAAGTAAACGATTTCAAACTAAAAGAATCAAAATATCTTACAATCATACCTATAAATACACAAAAATAAAGTAATAAATTAGATATTAAAAAAAAGTTCGTAAGGCATAAAGAGCAGTTCACAAAAAAACAATTCATAAAAGCAGTTCATCAAAAAAAGTTCGTAAGGCAGTAAAACGTAAGTAATTTTTTTCATAATTTCATAAACAATAAAACAAGGACATATATATTATATGCATTTCAAATTAATATGAAATAATCAAATGTAAACATGCTAACCAGAAAAAACAAATTAAATAATTGTCTAAACTAGATATAATTCTTACTGTCTATATTATTAATTCAAAATCAAACCAGAAAACTAAAAACAATTCAAAAACAGATTCAATTTTCAGGTTATACATTAAACTAAATCATTTTAAACATTTCACAAACACCTTAAACTAAATCAAAATTTAATTTTCAGATTCCATTTATAGTTTTATACACTACATATTAGATCAAATGAAGGGATTAATCAATTTTTTGTTTCCAAAACAGTACCTGTAAGGACCGGGCCGGACAGAACCGGTCAAGTTGACGGAATTTAGAAAACGTCGTTAATTGGCCTCAAAGGGGTGTTTAGGCCTTTTTGTTTTGGACCTTGAACTTAAGTCCCTTTCACCCAAACCTTTTTTGCAATTCAAGCCCACACTCCCTCACTTAAGCCCATCTCCAACTTTTGGTCTAGGCCCATTCTTTTAGCCCAAGCAATGTTAGCCGAAGCCTACCATATCAAGTCCATTATCTTTTCCCCTTTGCTCTTTGCCGAAACCTGTCCAAAACCCTAAGGGTGCAGTC
>JAYMSV010002845.1:0-10549 GCA_036897745.1 Erodium moschatum | reverse complement strand
CGGAGTAGGGGACGAGGTAGTAGTTGTTGACGAAGTCGTTGCCACCAACACACATGAGGAAGAGTGCTTGATTCACTAGTCTTTTGGTCGCTGCAGCTCCGATGATGGCGCTGACCCGTTGCTGGTATTCTCTGAAGTGGTCCAGTTGTGTGTGCATTCTGATGATGTTGAGCTGCAATGTCGCGTATTGTTAAAGCCTGATCGAACGATTAATCCATCCACATACTTCTGATGTGGTACACATATTCCAGCACTCTTTTTGTGCAGGTCTCTTCGTGCCACATACTAGGACACTTGAGGGAAGTTCATGCCCCTACTATTAGGACGGACTCACAAGTTCAAACCAATTTTGACACAGAATCAAACTGATGGATAGAGACATCAATAAAAACATCAGGTTCATGCTCACCAATGCAGACTTACAAACCTAAACCGGTTTTATACCATGTTGAAGCCAAGCTTTTTTTTTATCAGAGAGAAATATAGGGTAATCCTACTTTAGTCTAATCTAACCCACCACCCACACATGCTCCCAAGCATATGTATCCACTGAGATTCGAACTTGGCACCTCAAGCAAAGGTGAGATATGAAGAGCTCTTCACCGTCAGACTAACCCAAATGGACATGTTAAAGCCAAGCTGATGAGTGGACCGGTGGATGTATCAATATGACCCATCAAGTGATCAATTATATTTTTGATACGAGACAAATGATTCAACACTCCTCTTGTATGCGGGCTCCACACGTGTTGGCCTTCTGGACATCTAAGGGTGGTTTATATTAGTTTAGACTCACAAGTCCAAACCAACTTTGATGCCATATTAAAAATCGATCAAATCCAAATGTTCAAATAGATGGATAGAGACATCAATACATTATCAAGTAGTCTATTTTCATCTGGGTACTCTCAATTCTAGTGTGGGACACACTTCAACGCTTATGTTACCTGTTATTTACGAGGTTGACCAAGTGATTTATAAAGTTTAAAGCACAGAAGTAGGACTTACAAACTGCATTCCAGTGTCATTAAGAACCCCAATACCAGCCGAAGCAAAGTTAGCACCTATAAGTAGTTTCTTCCCGGAGAGCTGTGGGCTCAAGTAAGGCAACACCGATTCGGAACCAAGTCGCTGGCCTGAAAATACACGTCATCATACACAGATTATCAGATGACTAACTCAACTAAAAACTCAAGCTGATAATTAAAGATCCAGTTACACAACTGATAAGGTCAGGCATGTTGTATCCATTAGAGAACCGTCCGGTGGGGCGGCCCGTGGGGTAGTCAATGCCATAAGGAGGCGCGTCGGCCCGAGCAGTAGTGACAAGGTAGTTGTTATTGCCAGCATCAACCAGAGAGTCTCCGAACACGATGAAAGCTCGAGGCACGGCTGCAGCAACTTGTGCAAGCACAAGAACAAGTAGTGGTAAGAAGGAGAAGGTTGATGATATGGCCATGGCCATATTGAAGAGTTGTAGGCTGTATTGGGAGCTAACACAGCCTCTCTTCTTCTTTGTTGTTGTTGGGATATTGGGATTGGTGTTGAATGTGGAAGAAGTGGAGGAGGGAGGGTTGTATATATAGTTAATTGGAGGAAGAAGAAGGATCATCAAGGGAATGGAGTAGAGGATTGGTAGGGTAGGTGTGTTTTTGTCAACTAATTTTAGTTGCTTAAGGGATATTTAAGGCCAACTCCATTGGTTGTGCTTTGTTGTTTTTGAGGTTTGGTGCTGTATGATCCTTAGCAAATATTTCGGCTTACATTACAGTGATGATGTGTTATCTATACGACTCGAAAATGGGAACGTTAAAAGGATCTATTAGGAAGTTGTGACGCCCTGCAGTTTCAGCATAGAAAAGGACACGACAAGCGTACCAGTCGTCAAGTAGTAAATCGAAATTTTAAGTTCCAAGTTATCGTACCTAAGGAAGTACAAGACAAGCAGTTATTGTTTCAAGTTCGTTATTAAGTTGTTTTGTTCCGAAAAGGGTTTGGTATTGTAACATGTATGTAAGCAAGTAATTTAAAGACAAGTAAAGTAAAATGGATGTTTAAATCAGATACAGAGCTCGCCCATGCTATGGGTTCATATACAATGATTCCTGATATTGGACACATGTGATCTTGTGAAGTTGACTATTCTAAGGATAACGAATTATCTCAAGTCTAGTCGTAAATCCTTCCGGTAGTTTAGGGTTCCAATGAGATCTGACCATCTAGTTCTTTCGACTCCAGATGTAGGAAGACCCAAAACACACTTTTTTCTTCGATAATTTCTAGCTTTCAACTTATATCTATGACTATTGATTCGTATCAATTCCACTATTGCTAGGTAGAATTTAAATCTAAATCATGACTGATTTTTTATTTTCATCTTTCGAGTGTTAGATCGTAATTCAATTCATTTATGAAGCCTACATCTAAGATAAAGCATTACAAGTAAATCAATAATGAACCCAAACCTAGTTCAATGTTCACCAAGTTATAAACATCCAATACATTACAATCAATCTCTAATCCCCATAACCCTACATTATGGAGGTTTAGTTACTCATGACAGCAGAAGAAACAAACAAGTTGATTCATGTTTATAGAGAAAAGTCGATACAATTATCAATTTCAAGTGTTGATCTTATCTCACTCTCTCTTACTCAAAATTTCGTGGATTCCCATTACAATACCCTAAAAGTATATTTATAACCCATTAAAACTAGGGACAAAAAGGGAGATACATCAAATATTTTTCTAATATGCGAGCGTGCACGTCGTGCGCCCCGCATGCCGGCCACCGTCAACTTGGGACTGAACAGCTTAACAACGCGAGTTAAAAACATCTAAAATTAATGCACTTTATGTCCACATCTAGTTGTCTCTTTTTAATGGGTTGGGACCAATCGCTCGAAAATCCAACGGGTTTTTATTGCACATGGCTCTTCACTAAGACGGAGTACGTAGAAAACACGAAATTCTTGAATCTCTTGCTAGTGATATCAATGATTGGCCGATGGATCTAGCCTCATTCTCGCGAAAGAAAGAATGTAGAAATACCATATACATGGAATTCAAGAAACTCAACAACAAGCTAAACTTACTAAAGGAGCTAATAAAGGCAAGAGGAATGGAGAGAAGGCAATCAAAGGACAATCCATGTCTTGTAGGTATTGTGGAGTGGATCACATGTATAAAACATGCCTAATAAAAGTGTAGAACTGAATCAAAAGTGTAGAACAACAACCTCAAGAAAGTGAACATGAGAATTCCCTATGAGATATAGTGGAATTGAATCAAAAGTGTAGAACAACAATCAAATAAGAAAAAGAACCTAACTCGGACTTTTTTGTAATCCCTATATACCCCACCGGTTCGTCGATTTTTAAACCATCTCCGACGGTATAAGATCGGTTCGGGTTTTCCGGTGATGGGGACGATCGGATATTTGCACAACCCGGATATTATTCGGGGCGATAAGTAAACTGGTGTCGGGTTGGAGATGGGGCAAGAGGAAACTCCCCTTTTTTTCCTGAAACGGTAAAGATTTATTGAGGCTCCAATCCTATGAGACATGGGAGAAGGCAAGGATTAAACACCCTTAGAAACACAAGAGCACAGACAATCACGGCCTCAAACCAGAGATACCCCACAAGTCGGGGCTCTGTAACACCAGACCCTTCAAAGGGTAACAACTGGACTCAAGCCAAAAAAAACAACGGAATGAAACCCTAAACAATGGCCTGCAAACAGAAACAAAAGTCTAAATACCTAGATTATCAATCATTAAGCCCTATAACTACCTAAAATGTAAAACTCAGGTGGCACATCCTCAATTCCATCATATCAACAAAAGAAGAAGATGTTCAAAACAGAAAATGTAGTCAAATTTATTTTCACCTCATGTGGCTAAACACACTCCAAAATGGAAACCCATAAATGCTATCTTTACAACCAAACAAAGGTATGTAAAGCAATGCAGTTACAGTTCTGATGATGTACAAGAGCTCACCAAGTTTGTGCAAGTCTCAATGAACTCAAACTTAGAAAACTCACCATATACTAAATAAAGCAAGAACACATACACATAAATAAAAAAGCTTAATGAAATGAAACTTTGTTATTCATTCATCATGGTGAAACCAAATAAAAATCACCCTACTCCCACACACACCATCCTAGTACACATAGATTGAAAATCGAAACTAGCACGCAATTACTACACGATAACATCTAGAACTCGTCGTTTTTTTCACAAGAAAACGACATGATCAAGTCCTGGCATCCAAGGCAAGGATGGTGCTGAGATTCATAGGAGACATGTAGTCTGTGTTTCCGGTCATGATCCCCTCCACAATGAGCTTGTTCGCCTTCTCCGACGGATGGAATGGATCCCAAAACGCATACAATTGCCTATTCGGGCACAAGTTTGATAATGGTGTGCACAGTCCAATTCCATTGTAGGGTCCTTGTCCACAACATGCTATCTTTGATGTTATGAATCCTGACATTACAACATACACATATATGATGATTACCCTTTCTTGATCGACTAAATCAGGTGTCTACATATTTATATGGTGATCATGTTTTCTTGTATCGACTAAATCAGGTGTATCAAAGTATTTGGTAATGGCTAAACGGAAAGAAGGCTGGATAAAGAGAAGTCCAACGGAAGTAAGAAAAGGGGTTAACTGTAAAAACCTACCCTAAAGTATTGGCCATGAACGATAACTATCCTAAGTTTAAGAGTGTTAAATTAGTTACCCTATGTTTTAGTTACAGGTCATTTACTTGTGTTTATGAATTGTCACATATCATTTGCATGCCTTATGAATTGAAAAGTGTCGAAAATATGACCTAAATTTTATCCGGTATGTGATCACTAATGACCAGTATTTTAAAGTAGTTAAATGTATGTGACCAATACTTTATGATACGTTTTTACACTTAACCCTATGAAAAATAAAAATTTAGGAGTGAAATACCGCTGGACATAAAACACCAAGGTCTCTTGAGACCTCGGTTGAAGTGTTTGACCAGTTGGGCAGTCGGGTTTTGATTATATTATGATTATGTTATGATATTTACCATATGCTCGAGGGTTGGAGACAAAGTCATTATGCATCCTGTTGGTATTAGCAGCAATAAAAATGTCTCCACCATATTGGTTATTGAGTTGTCTCAACATCTCATCGAGCTGAGGGTTGTACAAAGACGCAGCTCTCTGCAGCTCGGCCGAACATCCTCCATTGGTGCTGCGCTGCGCCAGTTCCGCCGGCACACATCCCATCGGCCCCGTGCCGGTGACCAGCACCCTTCTAGCTCCCAATTCATATAGTTTCTGCACAAAGGACACATAAATAAATGTGACACTTAACTATCACTAGTCTCTGCACAAGTCGCTGTTTTCTGACATTAAATGAAAAGATAAGTGCAGCATGTAACCTTTTTGATAAAGGTCGTTCGGGGGTGTGTTATTGGAGTTACCCCGAAAAACGTACCTGTAGAAGCTTTTTGTACTCTTTCATGAGGTACTTGACATAGTTTGCAACATCAGGGTACTGGCGGGACCTTGCGGAAAAGGGGACTAAGTAGTAGTTGTTGACAAAATCGTTCCCTCCGACACAAATGAGGACTAGTGCTTGGTTTACTAGTCTTTTAGCCTCGCCAGATCCAATGATGGCCCCGACGCGTCGCTGGTATTCCTCGAAGTACTCCAATTGTCTGTACATTCTGATTATGTTTAGCTGCACAAATCAATATTTGGTAGGTCAATCACCTTATACTATATCAAGTATAAGATGCTTCAACGGTTTTTTTACGATTAATGTTAATGACACAGGTGACGGGGTAAAGTAACACATTGTCACTTTTCGTTCTTAATCATTTTTCAATTTTTTCTTGATTGGAAAACCATATTTTCAGTGGGTTTTTGACGAATAACGAAAGGTGACAGCCCTCATCCCTAGGGTTCTTACAACTCTTGGTTGAGGAGGTGTAAATAATGTTTTTTCTTTTCTTTTCGTTTACTTACAAATTGAATCCCGGTGTCATTGAGGATCCCAATGCCAGCCGAAGCAAAGTTGGCGCCTTGAAGCAGTGTTCGTCCGTTGACTTCAGGGCTCAGGTAAGGCAACACCGATTCAGACCCGATTTGCTGACCTGAAAGAAAGTGCATTTCATAAGTACACACAAGTACTAGGGAAAACATCATTTACATACCCACTTCACAAGTTCGGCGGTTCACTATAACAAAATGTCACATTTCCTACTAATAAAAAACACCCGGATTTACACATAAAAGTGATGGTTTCATCATAAATACATTATCACTTTTCCAAACCCGGGTGTTTTTTATAAATAAACGAAATGTGACAATGTGTTAGTAAAGTTATCGTAAAATACTATGATCTACATTAAGGTAAATAGGAACTGAACTGATGAGGTCGGGAATGTTGTAGCCGTTGGAGAAACGTCCGGTGGGGCGGCGCGTGGGATAGTCGATCCCATAAGGAGGAGCATCGGCACGAGCAGTGGTGACAAGGTAATTATTGTTGCCGGCGTCAACAAGTGAGTCTCCGAACACAAAGAAAGCTCGTGGCCTGTTGGGTGCAGCCAAAGCTTGCACCGCAAGTAAGGACACAAGACAGAAACATAAACACAAGACAGATGACGAGGTAGCCATTTTTAAGGAACAGTCACTCTCTCTCCTTTTTTTCTCGGAAGAGGACCGTGGGATGAGGAATAGTCGTTGTTCGTTACCGTTATATATAAGGGTTAGGTCCGTGGCATGTTTAAAATAAATCTAAACAGTATAGTTATGATAGGCAACTACCCAAAAACTAGCTTATATGGAACATTCAATGCTACAAACAACCATTGGAAAAAAAAACAAGCAGTGGTTGTTCGTAGCCTTAAATCATTTTTTTCGGCCCAACTGAAACAATCTACTCGATGTCTAACCAAAGCACTTTTAAAACGGGCGATGTGAGTTCATATTGCAATGCTCCCTCTTACATGTAGGACTGGACATCTATGCGTGGATCATATCGGCGTATGTATATGGATCAGTGATCACATGGTGGAGATGAAAAATAAGTAGTACGTCGAACCAACTCTGATACCATGTATTTTTTTTGTATAAAATGGGTCACTTATATCCAGTGGCGGATCCAGCTTTTTCAATGAGGGGGGCACCAATTTTTTTTTTGCTAAGGACTAACGTCAAAATAATATATCTGGTATTAAAATTATTATTGTATAAAATTAATAAATAGTTACTTATTATCGCATATTAGGAAGATATTTTAAACAATTTAGTTTTTAACACAATCAAATCTTTTTTCATTTTATACGATCATATATACTAATGTACATTCATGATTATGTAATTTTGTAAAGAACTACATCAAAATTAAAATTTATGACAATCTTATTAAAATAATGACTTAGTTAAGAATAAATTTTGTAAATTAACTAAAACTAAAAAAATTAAATAAAAATAATTGAAATCTAGAGAGCATATAACATATTTCCTTTACTATATTAATTTTGTAAACAATTAAACTTAAAACTTATATTAATGTAATCTTCAAGTCCAAATTCTAAACAATGTATTAAATAAAAACATATTTTTCTAAACTAATTAGAATTAAGAAACAACAGAAGTTACAATAACTAGGAAACATAATTAAAAATATATAAAAATAATGTACACGTTCAATGTAAAAAGTCCTAAACATTTATCTAGGCAAGTTGTAATTAAATAATAAGAAAAAAAAAGTGATTTTAAGGAGGGGCACAATTGAAATATTTAACCAAAACATGTACTAAATATTATTTCTCAAAAAGTTGAGGGGGGGCACGTGCCCCCCCGGGACCCAGGTAAATCCGCCGCTGCTTATATCGGGCCGAACTGTGTTAAAAAATGTCCACTATAGAACCCAAAAAGCTCAAGCATATAGGTGGAGATATCAATATGTTTATTAAGTGGTCAATCATCCACATTTTTTCAATGTGAGACATACACTTTAACACTCCTTCCCACGTGCGGGCCTCGCACATGACCCATTCGAGTATCGAGGGGAGATTCCTTAATTAACACAAGCTCAAAGCAACTTTGATACTATCTAATTTTTGTAGAAAATGTGTAACTTATATAAGGTCGGGTTTCCAAAACTAAAAGATCAATCTTATTAGCTAAGTGTGACCTTAGCCTTTATTATTAATTCTTTATTCTGATTTTTAGTCGGTGTGGGTTCATACTTCAACATTCAGTTAGTAGGAGTCCGCCACTTGGCACGGAAATCAGGAAAAAATATTTAAAAAACAATTATGCATTATTATTCAAAAATATTATTTAAATAATTAAATAAAATCTTAAAGTTAATTAAAATAATTTTTAAGTACAAGAGGAATCGGAATCCTTACATGATGTAGAATATACTAAAAATAAGGAATCGATTTCTGAAGTACATACTTTTCAAAACGAAAAATCGCTATCGAGGATTCCCTACTATGTACATGCTCTAGTTAACCACATGAAGAAATTGGCAATGCTGCAACAAGATGGCCAGTTTTTGTCAGAGTGATCTTTAGGGCACCACCTGATAATTTTATGGATGATAAAAAAAACATCTTTACTTGACTGAAAAATATCCAGAGAAGGTGCATAAAAATTAGGAAAATGTATTGAACAGCTCAAAATGGGATCATTTATGGGTCTCTAAAACAAGTGAAGCTGTATTTAGCTCTATAAGGTACCTACCTCTCCAAGAGGCAACAGCTTTGCATTTATGGAGAGGGCAAAGGTAGAGGAAGTCTTCAAGTATGTTGGAGCCTTGTGATGAACATTAATGGCACAAGTCAAGTACTAAGTAATCAACTAGCCTCACAAGTAGGCAAGTCTCCTAATTGAGATTTTTTCCTTCTCTCTTTTGGATTTTGGGAAGTTATAAGGTGCTGGAAAATATGGGTGACTACTGACTTCACTTAGGTGTGATTGTTAGGGGTGAGCAATGATCACCGGAATCGGAGAAACCGACCAATACCGTCCGTGCGACGGGAAATTGCCAAACCGCTTATTTTATCGGTTGGCTGTCGGTTCATCAATGTGAGAGTCGTTGGTTAACCGGCTAAACTGGCACCGAGTAACGATCAAATGTGTGTCAATGGATGAGCGAGATTATCATCTTCAAACGGTTACGAGAAAAGGGAGGTTATTTTGCAAAGATTCGGAGAAAAAAAAACAATATGAAGCAAAAGAACTTATTAAATAAGGCTACTAAGGATGATAAGTACTCATGGCTTGAGGGACCTACTTTGGGAGGGGTCCCTGGTCAAAGCCCCACCTCCCGGTCAGACTGTCAGGTTCGAGTTCGGTTGCTCACCTCACGACGAAAAGAGTCTTTGGAAAGCATGGATCAAGCAGCGTTTAGGCACTACTTTGAGTGGTTCTTGGCAGTTTGAGCCCTTTGGGTTTAATTAGTGTTTTAGTTTCAATTACTGTTTATCAATATCGTCACCTATTGTAGGATCAGTTCTCTTGTCTCAGAGTTTTTGGATCAAATACCTTCCGAGGGCTTTGACCGTTATAATAACTCTTTAAAGTTTCTATAATAACATCGTTTATTCTAAAAAAGAACTGTTTTATCAAAACGAAAAAACAGTTTTAATGGCGTGTTAAGTTCATATTATCCATGATAATGAAGCATGTCTATGTTACTTTGTGGGTTGCCTATTGGGGACTCTGAAGTTATGAGATTAGGGGTTTCTCAGATTTATGTTTGCATGTTTGATCAACTTTTCGTATAAAGGTTTTGAATGGTTATGTTTAATTATGAATACATGTTTGATTAACTTATAGTTTAGGTTTATGACTTATTGTATGGTTAGAGTATTTTAGACTAGGGTTTTTGAAGTTCACTTTATAAACTCGAGGTTTATGAATTGATTGGTATCTAACAAATACTTTTAGTGGAGGTTCTACAAAATAATTTCGGGAGTAGTATGGTTAGTTGTCTCAATGCCCAACACTTGAAGTGTGTATTTAAGATTGGCTAAAAATGCCAACGATTATTATCTGAGCCATTGATTGTAGGAAGACATGAACAATATGCAAATTATAGGGGAGGGCATATGATTTATATCTAATTTGATTAATCTGCAAATATGTTTCCAAGCTACTTTCATAATTTAAATTTTGAACAATTCTTATTTTCTTATAAGCTCAAAAATTTATTAACAAGACCAATTTCAAAAAAGGAACCGGAATGTCCTGATCTAAGAAGAATCAGGGTAAGAAACAACGATTACAGAGGAGCTCTCGAACAGGGCTAAGGGGCATAACCCGAAAAACCGGAGGACATAAGTCCAAAAAATCGGACCACGAAAGAAACAGAATCAACCCTCGTCAGTGACCCAATATTCATTCTCCGAAGTGAGATTCAGATCGTCAAAAGCCTTCTTCTGAGCAGGCTGACCTAGTTGAGCGTTTCGAGCTTCAGCGACCTGCTTCCAAACGTCAATAGGATTAACGCGCCTTTCACGACTCAAA
>JAYMSV010002844.1:0-10549 GCA_036897745.1 Erodium moschatum | reverse complement strand
TGACTCCGAATTCAAACAAAACCCATACGTGCAAACATTTCTGCGTCCTCGATCTAATACCATACACGACTAGGGCTAAGTTGTCATTTAGCACAAGTAGATTGTACTCCCAATAGGGACTATTATCGCTTGGGTTTTCATCGGTATGGAGTAGTTAACCCAAGCTGTCATATCTACGAGCAATATTTTCAATGCGGCGGGAAGGAACCGAAATTATCCCAAATGACTCGAGACCCGTTCGAAACCATATGATTCGACGATCGTCGGCCCACCAAAGAATGGTATCATTTAAACACACTGTGGAGAAAGCTGAGGAAGGGAAAGGCAAGCCATCATCAGTCACACCTTTCCAACTATCCTTCTTGAAGCTGTATATCTCGATCTTGGTACCAAATCCATAATCATCTTCCATGAGACCACCATTCTTATCACTTTGTAGTCCTCAGCTTCAGCATCATAACATTGTCTTTGGTTGTGTTGTCGCGTCGCTTGACGAGCAGGAGATGGTGATCGTTGTCGCGGGCGGGGAGGAGATGTTTCATGAGGAATTTGGAGTTGCTAATGAGGTCGCGCCATCGTTTGCAGACTGATTTGGATCGGATGAGGGATTTTGAAGGAAGCCTTAAGAGAATTTCAACCTCAACCTCTTCAGGGAGGTGATGATAAACGATATTATCAGACGTTGATGCGAGAGGAATTGGTTTTAATAACCTTTCCTTATTGCTTGTGTTTGCATTTACGTATTATACAATATTATATGAGAGCAAAGCAATGAATAGATGATGAACGACATTGCGTCTCACCCCTATTCCCACGCACCGCCACACACCCGTAACATTGTCAAAGGAGTCTTGTTTCTTGCGCGTGTATGATTCTTTTGTTTTGATAGGAAACATTTCGGCAGAGACACAGGGAGCAGCGGAGTCGACGAAGGGGGCGGAGACAATATCGGAGGCGGTAGTAGAGCCGTCGATGGAGAGATAACCTTAAGGAACTACTTGAGGTTCTCTCCCCCACACAGGTTTGATGAACTTCGTGGTTGGGCAGGGAGGCGGTGCCAACGGTGGGACGGGGACACGAGCCACCATAGGATTTGTGACTGACAGCAACAACAAAGGATCGAAGAGGAGAGCGATGGAGACCATGACAAACACAGGAAGAAGGGAACAAAAAAGAACGGCACAAGAAGAGGAACCCTAAAAGCTGAGATTAAGAGGACTAATTATCATCCATATGTACAATTTCTTTTATCTTTAACTGGGCTACTTACTGACCTTCTTTTATCTTTAATTTCAACTAAAAATGAAGAATAATTTTACCTTACGGGTTTACATGGAGGCTATTTGTTCATTAAACACACACGAATAATATGATTTAATAATTAATTGGTATATTGTACTGCCCAATTTAACAATACATTCATCCAACAAACCACACACAAGAAAATACATAGGGACATTGTCCGTATCCCTTTAAATCCAGGCAATTTATGTAGGAAAAAATGTATACATTTTTAGGTATCAACATGATTGAGAGATGCCCGTTAATGGGCAAAAGGCCCTTGTTGCATCTAGAGATACTTTATACTTTTATGGGCAGAGCATATAATTTATCTAATATGACCTTATTATGTACAAGGATATCTATATTAAAGGGGAAACCTACAAGCTAGCAACAATTTTGGGCAGCTCTGTTTCCACCTCTATTTCTCCTTCAGAACCATATGAGATTGTCTGTGAAACAAATAGATTGTTAGTTAGTTAGTTAGTTTGCTAGTTCTGCGCAATAAAAATAAATGCACGCAGGCATAATTTGAGAGGAGTGAGTATTGTGTACCTCTGAATTCTTTAATTTGCTGTTTTGTGAAAGATAACGATCCAATGCACCCTTACCGTAAAGGATTTTGGCCCCGCCTATTCCCTGAGACTCTACAGCCTCTTCATCAACTACAACCGCATCTATTATTTCATCTCCAGTTCTAACATCCGGAATCTGCAAATGATATTGCCCCACGTTTCATCAGCCAACTATTACTATCACGGATATGTGAAACAAGGCAGAAATGGCATTACCTCATACATGGAATCCATCAATATGCTCTCTAATATGGACCGTAAGCCTCGAGCTCCAGTGTTTTTACTAACTGCTTTCTTAGCAATTACTCTTAGAGCATTTTCTGTGAAATGCAGTTTCACCTGAGATATAGAAACAATATGACAAAATCAATTACATATTAAAAAAGGGGAAATTACATTTCACTACCCTGTACTTTGAGCTATTATCAATTCACCCCATTGAACTTTGTTATGCCCCTTGTATATAAAAGAAATTAATTGAAATTCTTTTAGATAAAAAAATTCTTAAAAGATAACACAATAGCCTTCTTAATTTAACTCCTATTTTTTTTAGTGTTTTCTTCTTTTTTCAACTTTTCTTATTTTTTTTATATGAGGGCCATTTTCTTCATTAAAGCTCAAATTATGGTAAATTGAAATAAAAACAAAGTTGATTGGGGTGAATTGATATGATTTAAAGTACAAGGTAGAGAATTGATAATGCACTACACGGTAGTGAAGTGTAATTTCCCCTTAAAAAATGCCTAGTACTGTGTTTGGAAACAGAAGCACAAGCTATTCTCTTCTTACCTTGATGGTCAATACTATCATAGATGAATAAATAAAAGCCACGATCCAACTTACCCCATTCAGTTGAAACATCTTTTTGTATTGCTTTGAGAGGGCATTTTTTGGCTCTGTTAGGACCTACAAAAAAGAGTTGACAAGAATCAAATAATGATGTGACAACTATAGAGCTCAGATCAATATTGTTTAAGGAAATCCAAAAACAAAAATAACACAAGATGTTACCTGAACAAGTTGATTTTCAGTTAGAGCCAACAAACTGACCAGAATGGGAAATCGCCCAACAAATTCAGGTATAAGGCCGTATGCAACAAGATCACTACTTTCAACCTGCCAAACATACCCCTACTTTTTTAGAAAGGACTCACCACCTAGTATAATCTTATAAAGAGATATAATTACATAGACTCAAGTATTTGCAAGCACTTACAGTCTGCAATAAGGACGATGTAACATCAGCATTGGTGACACCACCACCTCTCATGCTTGCACGCACTGGGGCACCAAACCCAATAGAAGAATCTTGGCGTCTGGCATGGGCACAACTCTCATTTCAGTAACCAAAGTAGATATAAGAAGAACACAATTAAGAAAACAAACTATAACCTTTCTGAGATTGTTTTCTCCAAGTCAATAAATGCACCTCCACATATGAATAGAATATCTTTAGTGTCAATCTGTCAAGAAAACATAAATAGTACCAGATTTCAGGCCTAGAGGAGAGTAACTATCCAGCCAAATCAGGACTCCACTAGTCACCCAACACATTACACATGAAGACGGTCAAAACATACCAAGTCCTAAGAAACAGGAAATTAAATCTCCCAATATAATTGGGTCATATTCTTGTATATCATGACATGCGTATCATATATAATATAGTAATCAACCATTGAAATAGTAAGATACATATGTGACAAACCACTAAGTAACAACCTGTCGAACTGCTACACATCCTAAACCACTGACTATGTACCTGAATGTTGTCACCTCTTGGGTGCTTTCGAGCTCCCTTCTCGGGAACATTAACAATCTACACCAGAAAGAGCTTCATGAATCAATATAAGATTGATAAAGTCTTCAGTAAGCAAAAACGAAATATAGATCATTCCGTTTTGTCTTGCTAATGTCATATGTGAGTTCAGAAATTGCAATAACTATGATGCAAAGACAACAACATGATTTGAGTTCCACAGTGCCTATCGTGTAAATTCAATTTGTATGAAGCATGCGCTTACTGTTCCTTCCAGCATTTTAAGCAATGCCTGCTGAACACCCTCACCAGAAACGTCTCTACTGATATTGAGGCTCTCTGCCTACATATTGCCAAAGCTCCCAATGTAAGAAAATATTAAACCTTAAAAAGATCATGCAGGGCAGGAAAAAAGAAGTCATGGTAACCTTTTTAGTAATTTTGTCAACTTCATCAATATACACAATGCCTTGCTGGGCAGCTGCCACATTATAGTCAGCGACCTGAGATGTATGTATATATAAACTAGAATAATTAATTGATATATAGTCACTAGGAAAGGACGTTTGATCTAACCAATTTTTGTGATGTAATAAAGCTCATGTTTGTATGAAAAGAAAGCCTGTTTGGTGGTCATAATAACTTCTCAGTAGCAGAACATACCGTAAGAAGCTTGTATAATATGGACTCCACATCTTCCCCTACATATCCTGCCTGCACATAGAAACATATTATGTTTCCACTTCAAAATAATCAGTCTTTGAGCAGTTTACGAAAAATGCACCGCGATAAAAAGTCAGAAAAATAAATTGTGATGGAAACATGTTCAATAAAATCAATAGATTTGGGGAGTAGGTATTTACAGCTAAGAGAAAGCTCGAAACGGGTGAGAAGAATTCGATATTAGTATATTTCCTATACCTATTAGGTTTTCCTAATTAAGTAATTCTATGCTGCTTAGCATTAGTACTTCTTATTTAGTATAGAGTTAATTCCTATATACAGGGATGCTCTCATTGTATTGAAAAAACAAGAATCATTCATAATACGTTGAATTTAACAAGAAGCTTCTAATTGGTATTTGTAGAGAACTGATAAAAAGTCGGAAGAAAAAATTGTGATGGAAACATCTTCAATAAAAACAATAGAGCGCTCAAATGGGTGAAAAGAATTTGATATGAGAAGCATCTAAATGGTATTTTTAGAGAATATACTTTTCTTTTTAGGATATTTGTTTAGCTAAAAGTGAAATCAGAAAACTTCAACAGAAGTGTGAGAAACAGGAAAATTCTTAGTAGTTCTTAAAGCTACCACTTGGGTTTTCAAACAACTTATTTCGATTAGATCTTGTTAAAGTGTGAGTACCACATTGAAAGTGTATGGATGAATTGACCACTTGATACACATATTGATGCCTCCACCCATTAGCTTGAGCTTTTGGGTTGGATTGGGCTTTAACATGGTATCAGAGCTGGTTAGGGCCTGTGAGTCTGTCCTAGTGTGCAGGATCCTCCCTTCGGAGCCGTAGTGCGCAACACGTGCGAGGCCCACACGTGAGGGGAGTGTTAAATTGTGAGTCCCACATTGAAAGTGTATGGAAGAATTGACCACTTAATAAGCATATTGATGCCTCCACCTATTAGCTTGAGCTTTTGGGTTGCATTGGGCTTTAACAGATCTCAAATTTAACAATCTAATTTTTGCCGAGAAAATATTCAGCAAGCCAGATAAAAGGAAGAAAGTTGGAACAAAACAGCCACATGTAACGACTACATACAAAAATTCCTAAAGAAATATGACAAATAAGCAGAGCTAAATCTACATGATTTACAGACCTAAATCCCATTCTTTTAAACTGCAAACCATAGGTCTGTAACTGTAACTAAATCCACATAGCAGAATTGCAAGTAATACACGAAGAAGATCACTATAGTTCACGACAAGGAGAATCAGCAAACCATGGGGTGAGAGATAAAGACACAACAGAGGTTGGAAAACAGCAATGAAAAATTACCAACTTGCCTGAGTAAGTGTAGTTGCATCAGCAATAACAAATGGAACATTTACAAACCGTGCCAGGGTTTTGGCAAGTAATGTTTTCCCTGTCAGAAAGGAACAAATAGACTGTAAAATAACTGACAATCATAGGCAGCTGAAATGAAATTTAATTACCCAAGTTATTTCTTTCCGAAGAAAATTACATAACAGTAGAAAAGATCATAAAAGTGAGGTGAAATTTACATCTTAGTTCTAATGGTATATTGATATCTAAATAAATTGACACTAATATATCCTACTTCACAAAAGCTTCTACAATAGTCATTTTGGAGTCAACTGAAAAAGGAATTCAATGAACAGAAATTATGCATACCACAAATTGGTATCAAGGACGGATCCAGGGCTTCTATTTAGTTGGAGCGAACTTATTAAGTAATATTTACGTACGATGAAAATAAATAAACAAGTAATTCAAATATAGATAGAGAGATAGAGATAGAGCTTCAGGTAAGAGCATTCCTAAATGTGTGAACATGTGAACAAGTAGAATATATGTGTGTGCGACGGATCATTGCATGCTTTGATATAGGTTTTCTGGATAATCCACTTTGTATATAATAATACTTCATGATTACAAAACCATGATGAATTGTAGTATGTCAACTCGGTTGTAGTATATTTATGCTACACAGACATATATATTAACAAACTATTTGTGTATGCTAGGATACATTTATTTATACACTATAATCCAGTTGCTCATATGTGGGATTTCAATTCTTTATATACCATAATACATCATGGTTGCTTAATCATAACAAATCCAAGCCTAAGAGTCTGCAGAAACTGAAAGGAGCAAATTTTTTAACACACAGGTGGGGAGAATATGGAAAAAAAACGAAAGTGTATATTAAGAACAAATTGCTGCTCCACTCCCCATGTTGTGCTCTCATATCTGATTGGTCTACTCAATTATCGTATATAGGATACTACTTAATCCAAAAACCAAACCAATGCATTAAATAACAGAAATACAGCAGAGAGAGATGAAGTTCTTCTAAAACAATAAAGGAGTCTTCGATCTTAAGGAACCTCACTGGAACTTAACTTCTTACTACTTCTAAAACAAGTAGGAGTCATTCCAAATTTAGGCTGATACTCAACATTCCAGTGGACTGAGAATTATAGAATATTCACATCATTTAAAGAGTAATAACAAATTACCTGATCCAGTTGGCCCCATCAGAAGAATGTTACTTTTCTCAAGTTCGACGGTGTCATCATCCATTGCGTCAACTTTATTGCTATCTGCACCACCAGAAGACCTGCATTCTCAAAGTACAGAACAACTATTAATACTAGACCTCGCACAATTATATGCATGCACCACTTACCGGAGGTTTAAGAGATGACTGCTGTCATTCTGATATAACTATATGCATGTACCATTTATGGGAGGTTTAAAGGCTAAATGCCAGTGGGCACTTAACACGATCTGTGAGGTAAGGCTATTTAGCAGTAGTCAAATAGATCCAGTTATTTAAGTCTAGCCTAGATCAGTTCATTTTGTGTGATAGATGCAGCAATTCAACAGAAGTGACAAGCACATGTAGGAACTAGAATTCACTGTGTGATAATTATGGTCGGCTACCTCCAAATAAGGGTCAATTTTACATCACTACACACAAGTTTGAAATTACTTTAGCGACTACCCTAAGTTTCACTTTTTTCACCCTTAAGATTTTTTGTAATCATCTGTTAAGGTTTAGGGTTAAAAAAATAAATGACGAAACAACCCTTCATAATTTGAAAAGGCTAAAGTGCCCCTCTATTCCTCTCTAATTCCGAATCAATACCATTGATTTTCAGATCATTGTCTTCAAACAATCTTCGTCTTCAAGCTAGCTTTCGGCGTCAGGCAGAGATCGAGTTTGCTCGCCTTCGTTCAGGTCTCAAGTCACGCTGACTGGGTCAGGACGGGCGGTTTAGAGACAAACAACCTTAACTATAACAAGACCATGCCAGAGGCTGAAGTTTTTTTTAATCTCCTTACACATGGGTTAAGAGTTAAAAAGAAAAAAAAAAACTTGTGTTCCGTATCTTTAGTCTTATGTTATGGTATTGATTATTCCATCTCCTACCACCAGTAGCCTTTCTTCAAAATTCCATCCTAATACGAGTCATAAATCATTATTTCACATTTTGATTATTGTAAACTCAGGAGCATATAGAGATTCTTGTTATTAATTGTACCAAGTCATGTGCTTAAGCTACTCCAGTGCAAACAATATTTTACATCTGTTATGCTCATCAAGTTTCTGTTCTTTAGTACTTGGAGATTGTAATGCAGGTAAAAGTGAGTTGGAAATTGCCCTGTCAATCAATAACTATTTCTGCCAATTCCTCTAGTAAACCAATTTGGGCTTTAGCTGAAAATTAATCTCGTTGAGCCTGCTTTTGTGGAGGTGATTTCTTGGTTCCATTGTTCAAGCTTGAAAGAGACTCATTAATTCATAAACAGAGTATGAAACTAATGGCAGGCATTGGGGAGATGATGAGCGTTCAAGTTATTGTTGAAGGATCAATGAACAGTTCAAACCCTTATTTCTCGAGCTTTTGGAGGCAGAATTTCACTGTATTTTTCACACTAAACCTATCACTGCCAAATTTAGTTTCTAATTCACTATCAAAGCCATGGATCGAGTGGCTCGCCTTTGTTCTAGTCTCAAGTCGCCACTGACTAGGTTGGGACGGGGGGTTAGGTAACTTGCTTGACGTTTCACTTTCAGGGTTTTAATTTTCAGGTATAGGTATACAATGATGAAGGTCACTTTAGTGGCTTTTTTGGTTGCTGGTTAATTCAGGAATCAGGGAGGATGAATGAGGGAAGAGAGAGTGTGTGCAGGGAGGAGAAAGAGAACTAAAAGAAGGGGTAAAATCTATCAAATGGCATCCTTTGAAAATTTGATGACTATATAGGGTATCTCCGTCATTTTACTTTCAATAGAAACAGATAACAGAATTCATAAGAGTGAAAAAAATGAAACTTGGGGATGTTGCGAAGGTAATTTCAAACTTGGGTGTAGTTATGTGAAATTGACCTTTAACTGGATGTGGCGGGTCCTAAATTAACCCTTTCAGGAGTCCAGCCTATGAGACCTCATAAACTGCTTCATTGTATTTTATGAAATCTACCCTGATGTATTGCTGTCAAACAAACTATAAGAGAATAATTTGAATACAGATTTGCTGATTAAGTATTCAACCTTGATATAATTAATCTTGTTAGAGCCAACAGCAATTTCATTAAACTAATTCCACTTCATGAACTTAAAAGGATCTAGACTAAATATTAGATTAACAAAGCAAATGCTACTTTAAGGTGTTAAATAATTTGACATGATGAAAATCGCGCTTCAAACTAACCATTTTTGTGAAGACTCATGATAGATCCTTTTGTAATGATTGTAAACTGCCACAGAGAGGACCTGCACTCAAGACATACATTTAAGAAGCCATAGGTAAACAGTATTACAGACCAGATGATTTTAACTTAGCATACGATTTAATTATTAAATAATATAACACAATAAACAAAACTGACATATATACCACAGAATAAGGCACCGCACAACTATGGTTATCATGCTCCAAGATAAACATGGTTCAAATACCACTTTATATGTAGACTCACATTTGAAACCTCAACTAGCAGAAGTAACTAGAACCACTGAATTCCTATAACTAAAGATGAGCAAACAAAACATTATCAAGGAAAACATCAAACTGTATCTCTAGCAGACAACGATATGAAGTATGGTATGCAATTTCAAAGCATATATTTAATCATGCCATACTACATGTGGAAACAAAGTAAGACCTTCAGAGTTGAATATCAACAAGATATAATTTATTTAGAAAAATGCTATCAAATATCACCTTCTTGGCCCTGTCCTGTCCAATAACAAATTTATCAAGCCCCTTGCAAATCTCCTTTGGGGTAGGGAAATTGCTCCCCAAATTGGAGCCACCCCAGGACCCATCCTTTGAATTAGCACCAAACCCACCTCCAGAGCTAGGTATGGGAGCACTGGCATTGATTATCTTACCATTGGGAGCACTTCCTCGAACAGCAATCCCATCACCAGGAGGCTGCCACACCTCAGGCGGGTCGCCATAGTTGCTTGAAACTACACTCCTAATAGAGTTATGCACAATTCTCCCTTTACCACTAATCTGAGGATCGTTCTGGTGATGATTCTGGGGAATTCTGTGGCTACTGAAAACCTGAGAACCCTTTTCAATTAATTCACCACGAAGCGATAGGGGCTTAAAAGAAGTGAAGTGATGAGGAGTGCTGGTGAAGTGATTGTGCCATTTGGTGCTGTGAGAGCTGGTCATGCGACCCACATGCATCAAGTTGTTGAAAATGAAGTATCGGAACTGAGACACAGTTACAGAGGCTGCTTCTTTGGAGGGCCTGGACCTGAGCGCAGCCGCCATGGCTGTGAAATTGCGTTACAGCTTCAGAGAGGGACGGTCAACCTATATTCGAATAGTCGAAAAAAAACGGGATTTTGCAGCACACCCTCCAAGGATTGGATCGGAAATTCCAACGGGCAAGTACTTACCAGTCAGATTCTGAGGGGAAAATTAGGGTAAGGTGAGAAATTGAGAGAGGGGTTTGGGGGAAAATGAGTGAATCAGGGAGGGTTTGTGTCAGATATTTAGATGGTTGACACGAATGGTTGTGAAGATGGTGCAGATATAGATAGAGGCCATCAAAGTGTGAGCTCGATTTGTTGTTCAGTCTACGACGTCAAGGAAAATCGTATGAGACCGGAACAGAACACAACACAACACAACATGGATGGAGCTATCAAATATCTATCTTGCCGTGGGACAAAACACAACGGTGCCGTTCGAATTCGGCAGA
>JAYMSV010002843.1:0-10550 GCA_036897745.1 Erodium moschatum | reverse complement strand
TATTAAATCTAGCATGATATGTTTTATAGCTAATTTGTGATTTTTTTTTTCTCGAAAGCACTAATTCTAATCATTTCAAAATTTCGGGGCGGATCGGGTAATCCCCGACCCGAGCGGGTCGGGACAGGGGTGGGGTAGACCGGGGCATGGTCGGAGTTGGGGCGGGGTTGGGATGCAAAATTTAGGATCGGGTCGGGGTCGGGTATCAAGAAACCTGCCCCGTTGCCATCCCCAGTTACAACATAAATCTACTATAATCTCCATTCTGTAAAATACCCCTCTGAACGACTTATAAACACTATGAACCGAGTAAAACATGAGCTCGGTAAGAGAATGTTCTCAGTTTTTGTCTACGAAACAAAGTAAACTACCTATATGGGTCCACGAGAGCCGAGTCCGTTTAGATGCACCCGGACAGTATTCTGGAGTCCGGAGTAACACCCACTTAGTAATCTTTAATTGGCCGTAAGACACTTCCTCCATTTAATCGTTTCAAAAAAAAATTCACATGGATAACAACTAAATTTTTATTTTTATAACAAACGTCAGGTACATTATATATCGATCTTAAAAATTATTTAAATTTGTCATGAATATAATTTTATTTACTTTTAATATATTTAATAATTATCAATAAAACACTCATTTATATCGATGACTTTTCCCCAACACGGATATAACCTAACTGACCGTTAATACCTCTCGAAAGTCTCAAATGTTAGCTGAAACACATAACACCAGTGTGTGACAACGACAAAGATGCGGGCCCCACAGCTGAATAGAGGCACGTGACAAACACGTAAGCTTAAGTTTTGTCCTGATCCGCATCTCAGTTTCTCTCGATAAATCGAGAGATATCGTTAAGTAATCAATGAGAATTTGGTTTTCTCTCGAAAGTGACAGGTACGACGACTGGACGTGTGTACCGAATATTCACTAGATTTGAATTTCTTGTTTCGAATCCGGAACCACACTTTTTCCTCCTTCTCACGAAATGATAAGACCTACTGATAGGTTATTGTGCTTATCTGATAAGGGGTGTTGGTTATCAGTGATAGGTCAGTAAAAGGAAAAGACCCTGTACAACGCATCGAAGATAGCGAGACCAAGTCTCTCTCTTCTTTATCTTGTCTCTCTCTTCTCCGCAGCCTTTCAAACCCTAGAAATCCTCGAACTCCGTGCGGGATTGGATCCCGAAAGCCCGGCGATTCCGAGTTTCTGTTCACCCGGAGCTCAGATTGGGCGTGAACTGTGCGATTCTGTGTGGTTTTTGATCTGATTGGGGCTGCTAATTGATCTCCTTCTCCATTTCGAGCTCTGCGTGTTCTGTTCCTGTGGATTGAGCTTTTGAATTTCTCTGGGCTTTGCCTCTGTGTCGATTCTGGAGCTTGTTCTGGTCCTGGGTTTGGCAAATGTCGTCTTTGAGCAGGGAATTGGTGTTCCTCATACTTCAATTTCTCGAGGAAGAGAAGTTCAAAGAGTCTGTGCACAGGTAAAACCCCTCTCCTACCTTTACTTTTCCTTCTAATCGTGCGTGTGATTTGTATGTGCTGTGTGTATGTGTTTGGTTTCTGAGAAAATTTGAGGGGGTCGACCAGGAGGTGATTGTTTTTTTGAATCTGAAGTTGTGTTGCTCTGGGACCTGTAATTACTGAAAGAGCTGTGATTGGTTAGTTTAGCTGGATGAAAATGGTGATGTGTATGGGATTTCAGATACAACTATGTATTCTGGTAGGTTGTTGAGGAGGAGCTGACAAAATGAAATTGTGAATTTTGTATTTTAAATAGTTTATTTTGTTAAAATTGTAATTATTAACTAAATATATGGGAATAGTTATATTGATTAAGTCTACTTGTATACAGGGGCTTTTGTCTTATTGAGTTTAAATATCAAAAGACTGAAGGTTACATTTGACATTTTAAGTACCTTTTCGTTAGTCTTGTATGCTTCTACTGTTGAGAATTTTAGAGAACCAGATGGTTTCAGGATGTGAAAGTAATGTCTCAAAAGTATCGGTGGAATGTTCGATGTATTTAGGTGTGTTTAGTAGAAGATTTTATACAACGAAAGTTCTCTTCGACCATCCACAGTGGGGTCTTCTGCGCGTCGAATAGGGGCGTCGAATCAGCTCTTTTTTGGGAAAAAGCCCAAAATCCGCAGATTCGTGGGCTTAGACCAAAGAGCCCGTCGACAGATTTGTCGACCGTCTATTCGGGTCTAATGTTTGATTCTCCTATGGAGAATCGCCACGTGGCATATGATAATTTGAAAATAGTTTCGGCCCACCTTTCCCTACTTTTCGGTCTAATCCCACTGTGGATAGTCTTATGCAATATTCTTATTTTGTCTGTTGTTACATTTTCTCTCTCCTAAATGGAACATAAACTTGAGCTTTTTTTGTTTATTTTTGTCTGATATATACATCCTGCATTTCTTTTTCTGGGAAGGCTTGAGAAAGAATCTGGATTCTTCTTCAACATGAAGTATTTTGACGAGAAAGTACAAGCTGGAGAGTGGGATGAAGTCGAGAAGTACTTATCTGGCTATACCAAAGTTGATGATAACAGATACTCCATGAAGATATTCTTTGAAATCAGGAAGCAGAAGTATCTTGAAGCACTTGACCGGTAACTGCTTTTTTTGTCCTATCGCATCATCTAATCTAAGCAGATATTTTTATAATTTTATTTTCCTCATACGTCTTCTTTCAAATGGCAGGCAAGATAAGCCAAAGGCAGTTGACATATTAGTGAATGATCTGAAAGTGTTTTCAACATTTAATGAGGAATTGTACAAAGAGATCACTCATCTCTTAACTCTTACCAACTTCAGGTAATTTCACCGTCGCAATGCAACATGAACATGGTTTATGAAAAAAGAAAACTCTCCTAGGTTCTACTTTCTTGTCACCCTAATGCAGCAATATATTTTTAGCTATTTATGTAACTAATGCTTATTCTTTCCTAAAATAGGTGTTCCACTTTCTTAAAAGAGATGTCCCAAAATGAGTGTCTCATTCCCTTTTTAGGTGGTTAATTATCCATGAATTACCAATAATATCCTACCATGGGTTATTTATAACTACTTGAGTATTAAGGACTTGGGAGCACATGAGGTAAATGCTGGAAAGTAAAAACAATAAAAATAAATTGTTAACTCTACCACAATAGTTAAAGACACCTGTTTTCGGATGGAGGGGGCATTACTTTTTTTTCCTTCCGGGAAACGTGTATTTTCTAACTACGTTATGTGTGATCGTGAGAACTTATTGTGCTTCTGAATATCAGGGAAAATGAACAGCTTTCCAAGTACGGAGACACCAAAACTGCTCGCAACATTATGTTAATAGAGTTAAAAAAGCTTATAGAGGCAAATCCCCTTTTCCGGGATAAGCTTGTTTTCCCAACTCTGAAACCATCTAGATTGCGGACTCTTATAAATCAAAGGTAAGGTTGATATCACTTATAGTATGGTACTAATTAGTTGTTTAATGAGAGTATCTTTTATTTTCACTTCGCTTCTGTTTCAGGTGATATTTCATCTTAGTTAACTCTACGGCTGAGTCTTGATATCTTAAGTCTGATTATTATAGTATTTCTCCACATTTGTCCAGCAAAAAAAAAATTATTTGGGTAACACAAAACCACTGAAAACTTATTGAGTTTCATTGGCCCAAAGGAACATGAACTCCAGGTCACTTGGTTCCTTTTTGTCCCAGATGCCTCTTTCTTACCTCTCTCTATTAGTGCTAGACTACTGAGTCATACCTATATCTTATGTTTTATATGAGTATTTGGTCTATGTAGCTTGAACTGGCAACACCAACTATGCAAGACCCCAAGCCCAAACCCAGACATTAAAACATTGTTCATAGACCACTCATGTACACCTACAAATGGTCCTATGGCACCCATGCCTGTCAACCTTCCAGTTGCGAAGCCTGCTGCTTACACAGCACTTGGAGCCCATGGTGTATGATATATTACGCATCCTCAATTTTCTATTTCCTTGATGTTTATTTTTTCTAATATTATGCAAACATTAAAGATTGTATCTTAGATTCTAATCAATTTGTTCTGTTTATATATGTAGCCATTTCCACCCACTGCAGCAGCTGCTAATGCTAATGCTTTAGCTGGTTGGATGGCTAACGCATCCACATCTTCATCAGTTCAAGCAGCTGTTGTCACTGCATCATCTATACCTGCTCCACCAAATCAAGGTGACAAGCATTTATTAGTACAAGTTGCCATGTATGCGGGCATTTGACTCCAAAACACAACATTTAACCATGGACAAATTTTTTTGGCCATGACGTGCTATATTATCATCAGCCATATTGTGGAGTTATTATTAGTTGTGGTATGGGGTCGGCGTGGGGGTGATAAATGAAATATTTAGCTTATGTCTTTTTGGCAATGCTGACATACCATGGAAGTTAACTTTTCATACGGGCAAGTAACTCCCTTGGTAGATTGCAAAGACATACTTGTATACGTGACTAGAGAATGTGATTTTCAATCTAAAACTCAATTATGTGAGTGTTTGTAAGGGTGTAGCTAAGTGTGTGCTGCATTCTATCAGTTCCTCTTATGAAACGTCCAAGAACTCCTCCAGCAAACCCAGGTATAGTTGAATATCAGAGTCCGGATCATGAACAACTAATGAAGAGGCTGCGCCCTACACAATTTATGGAGGAGGTAGTCTCAATAATTTTTAGTTATATTTTTGCAATTTAGGGTGTAGCTGTGTGTCATTTGTAATCATGCAGCTAATTTGTTTGAAGATTTATGAATCACCCATTCTTGGAGCATGGCTTGAGACTAACTTTGTCATGCTTGGTTTAAACTTTAGGTTACGTACCCAACTCTTAGACAGCAAACTCCTTTGTCATTGGATGATCTGCCCAGAACTGTAGCTTTCACTATGCATCATGGATGCCCTGTTACAAGCATGGATTTTCACCCTTCTCACCAGACACTGCTTCTTGGTACCAACATTATTTATGTTTCTCCCATTTGTGAATTGATATTATAGTAAAGTTCTATCTCATGGATTGCATATTTCCTTTTCTATGTCTTGCTTATTGTGTTTGTATTTTCACCCAGTTGGCTCTGGTAATGGAGAAGTTACACTATGGGAACTTGGATTACGAGAGAAGTTGGTTACAAAGCCATTCAAAATATGGGAAATGCAATCTTTAACATTGACATTTCAGGTATTTTATTTCATATATGATAGTTATATGTACCATACTGCTGATTTCAGTTTTAGATGTCCCTACTATGTAGTTTTTTTGGATATGTGAATTCTATGTATAAGTTTTAAAATAGTCATCCTACAAAAAACTAGTCATGTTGAGATTCTTATACTCTAGAATTCGTTACAGGCTTCTTACAGCAAAGATGCTCCGATATCTGTCAACCGTGTGATATGGAGTCCTGATGGAAGTTTTGTGGGTAAGTGCACTTTTAATCAATGACAGTTTCCTTGAATATCGGTTTCGAAATATATTTATCGAATTTCTGTTGCAGGGGTTGCATTTAGCAAACATCTGGTTCACTTGTATAGTTATCCTAAATCCAATGATCTACACCAGCAGTTAGAAGTGAGTTTATGTTTAGCTTTTCATCAAGCACAATAGAATTGTTACCTGTATTAACTTTCACCCATTTGCTATCACAGATTGATGCTCATGTTGGCAGTGTCAATGACTTGGCTTTTGCTCATCCAAACAAACAACTATGTGTTGTCACCTGTGGAGATGACAAACTAATAAAGGTGAGGGTGAACTTTTTAAAAATAAGAAATCTTGATTATATTATCATACTTTGATGATCTAAATGAGGAGTGAAACAGGTGTGGGATTTAACGGGGCGAAAACTATTTAATTTTGAAGGTCATGAGGCACCAGTATATTCTATATGTCCTCATCGCAAGGAGAATATTCAGGTATGATAGTCAAAATACGGTTCCTTTTAATCTATACCCTTGTTTTTGTCTAGGAACCAAAAGATTCTAATTCCTATGCTAATTTTAACTTCCCCAATTTCCTCTTTTTATCATGTTATATATATACATACATATTTTATTATGCCCTTGTTCCCCAGCATGTCAGCAGGGATGCCACCCGGCAATTGTGGTAGTTAGGGCTACTCACGGGTGGGTTACCCCCAGAACTAGATTTTCAAACCAAACCGCTAGTACACTGCTTCCAAATGCAACCATTACAGTTTTCAAGGCCATGATGCAAATCAAATATGGGAAACATGAATATCATTAGCGTATGCATGCACTTGCATTTGCTTTAGGAACAATAGAATTGAAATCTTTGTGACACTTGTTTTATGTGAATTATTTCATCCCAGTTAGACATGCTTCTGTGTTATTTACCTCTCCACTTGTGAATTTGCAGTTCATATTTTCTACTGCGGTTGATGGGAAAATAAAGGCTTGGCTATATGACAACATGGGTTCTAGAGTGGACTATGATGCTCCTGGGCACTGGTGTACTACAATGCTATACAGTGCTGATGGAAGTAGGTAAGAGTAGTTAAATTTCTTGTAATTAGATTGCAAATATGGTATTTGTTCCTTTCCTATAGATTTCATGGTGTTGTGGGTAGGGCTTACCTTGAAAATACTGTACAAGTTCAATTTGCTCATTTATACCTTTCAAATCTTCGATTACATCTGGTTGCTTTTGTTTCCCTCTCCAGATTATTTTCTTGTGGAACAAGTAAAGATGGGGACTCTTTTCTGGTTGAATGGAATGAAAGTGAAGGAGCAATAAAGAGGACATATGCTGGGTTTAGAAAGAAATCAAATGGTGTTGTGCAGTTTGACACAACCCAAAATCACTTTTTGGCTGCTGGTGAAGATGGCCAGATTAAGTTTTGGGATATGGAGAGTATTAATGTTCTCACAAGCACTGATGCTGAGGGTGGACTTCCGGTCAGTAATGGATTCTTAATTTGTGTTACTGCTCTTTGAAACTCTTCTGGTATGAGGTATTGATAGCACCGTAATATACCGTTTCAGAGTCTTCCACGCCTGCGATTTAACAAGGAAGGGAATCTTCTTGCTGTCACTACAGCAGACAACGGATTCAAGATACTTGTAAATGCCGCAGGTCGAAGATCATTAAGAGTTATGGAGACATCATCTTTTGAAGCCTTAAGAAAACCCCTTGAATCTGCTGGAGTCAAGGTTAGAATCATCACTTGAAAAAACAACAAGCTACTTTAAGTTAGTTTGATGTTTTGTTTGTAATGTTCATGCCGTTCTGTCTTTTTATCAGGTTTCTAGCACTTCAGCTGGAACTAGTGCCAGTCCAATCAATTGTAAAGTGGAAAGGAGCTCACCTGCTAGGCCTTCTCCTATCCTTGTATGTTTGCTAAATCTTCCTGATTTTCATATTGAGTGTCTCTCTTGCAGTAGTAAACATGTGGAGTAAGTTTTAGAATTACATAAACGAGCATTACCTATGTACTACCCTTCGCATCATGCCATGATATGTCGGAGATTCTATTCCCACGTGCTAGTTTGGCATTCAGTTTACCCTAGCAAGTTCTAGGGTGCCTGTTTTTAAATGCATTTACTTTTTGTGCATTGGGAAGGGAACAAAGGAACTGCCTTAAAGCTTGACCATGAAACTTCGAAGTTCTTTAGCCCCTTTACTGTCAATGGATTACTTATCATTACTTTCTCTTTTCAGAATGGAATTGATCCCATGGGTAGAAGCACTGAAAAGCCCAAGGCTGTGGAGGATACAGATAAACCCAAACCCTGGCAATTGTCAGAAATTTTGGATCCTGCCCAGTGCAGGTTGGTCACCATGCCTGATAGTACTGATACTTCCAGCAAGGTCTGTTGCATATTTTCAGTTGCTATTGTTTGGCATAAACCGTTTAATCTATCCAGTAATTAAAATGTTAGGTATATATGTCCAGGTTGTTAGACTTCTGTATACAAACTCTGGTGTTGGAATCTTGGCACTTGGGTCAAATGGAACTCAGAAGTTATGGAAGTGGATTCGCAATGAACAAAATCCTAGTGGGAAGGTACCATATATCTAAAACATGACTTCTATTGGTTCCTTTTTAAGGATAGATTCTGACATTGTTTGAGTGCATAAAGGCCACTGCAAGTGTTGTTCCACAGCTATGGCAACCAAACAGTGGTCTTGTTATGGTTAATGACGTGGCAGGTGTCAACCTTGATGAAGCAGTCCCGTGCATAGCATTATCAAAGAATGACTCCTATGTAATGTCGGCTTGTGGTGGAAAGGTTTCATTGTTCAATATGATGACATTCAAGGTATGCACATGCATATTCATACATTTTAATGTTTATGTATTTTTCTTTAGTGGTTGAGAATGAATTGCTTTGATTCATAGGTGATGACAACATTCATGCCACCTCCCCCTTCTTCGACCTTCCTAGCTTTCCATCCTCAGGATAACAACATTATAGCCATTGGAATGGAGGATTCAACCATCCATATTTACAATGTCAGGGTGGATGAGGTGGGTCCTGAATTTTATCTTTATTTTGCACAGACAATTTTTTTTCTGCTTGTTACGCTGGACTTATATTTGCTATCTTACTTTTTTTCCTAGGTGAAATCAAAACTGAGGGGTCACCAGAAACGTATAACTGGCTTAGCTTTTTCCACCAGCCTCAATATCTTGGTTTCATCGGGTGCCGATGCTCAAGTAAGTGGAAACTATCATTCTTTTACTTTGAAATATTGCAATTATACTAGAAACATTTAAGGAGGAATGCGTGATATATATTTTTCACTTTGATTGTGACGGTGGCTTTACTATATTCATGATATCTGAATTATGGAAAGCGAGGAAAGAAAATACACCACTCATTCTTCCAAAATAAGTCTCCACTTTCCTATTTTTGTGAAACAAATAAATAAGGATAGGTTATTTAGTGATGGATTTCCCCCATATACCCTTGTCACAAGGGCTTTGTGTGCTTGAGAAAACAAAACTATGCACAAATAACATACCCAAGAGGAAATTAGGCACTTATGTTGGAGTGGAGTGATATATTGGACTTGTTTAGTAGATCTTCTCACTCATTGACAAGATGCCTTTTTTCCTTAGCTGTGTGTTTGGAGCATTGACACATGGGAGAAAAAGAAAACAATTCCAATCCAAGTAGCAGGTGGAAAGGTAGGTAGTGGTGATACTCGGGTACAGTTTCATGCTGATCAACTGCGCATGCTGGTGGTTCATGAAAGTCAGCTAGCTATATATGACGCCTCCAAGATGGATTGCGTTCACCAGGTATGGAATACTTGCCATTATGGTTTCGTGTTCTGTCAATGAACTTATTCACCAAAAAAGTTGATCTTTAATTGCAGTGGGTTCCGCAAGATGCACTGTCTGCACCTATATCTTACGCAGCATACTCGTGCAACAGCCAATTAATCTATGCCTCCTTTTGGGATGGAAACATTGGAGTGTTTGATGCTGATACCTTGAGGTTAAGATGTCGTATTGCTCCATCAGCGTACCTTCCCCAGGCAGTCTTAAGTGGGTAAGTTAAGCTGTCAGGAATTCATCATACACAATCAAACTTGAGTATTTTAATTTATCGTGCATACCAATAGCATGTTTGTGTATTATTATTAAATTGCAGGAGCCAAGCGGCGCAGCCTGTTGTTGTTGCTACGCATCCATTGGAACCCAACCAATTGGCTGTAGGGCTGACAGACGGGTCAGTGAAAGTGATAGAACCGACAGAAACAGAGGGGAAGTGGGGAACAAGTCCGCCTGCAGCAGAGGCAGTGAATGGTAGAGCAGCCTCGTCGTCCACAACAAGCAACCATACACCCGATCAGATACAGAGACGAGACTGATTCAAGTTATACAAAAAAAAGACCATCTGTATTTCTATGGGTCTGATCTGATACTACTCTTTAGGTATTTAGTGTCTCCAACCCCAAACGTGAACAGCCCTTATCAAAGGTAAGGGTAGGACATAAAACCTTAGTGGATATATGTATTCTTCTTTGTATATGTAATTTGGTTGTAGTTGTAGCCAACAACTTCTCCCTCGTGTATTAATTGGTCTTCACTACTAGCACGTCTTGCTACCTGGAAAAGATCCTTGATTTAACAGTTTACGGTCAGGATGTGTTGTAATTGTTTCATCCAAGTACAGTTTATAATTTGAACCGAGTTGTTCGAATTATATTTGTTAGAGAAAATGGTCAGATCACAGCTTAGTGTGATCACATAATCCGACTATATTTGTTAAACAGCTTCGTCAGATCACATAAGACACTATTACGTGCCACACCTAGGCGCCCTGTTATGGTCTTTCTCCCTCTCATGGCACGGTCTTAGTTTTACGCAATTAGTATGCTCCACTCCGCTTGATATTATATCTCATCGGGGAATCAAATTACATTCAAGATAATGATAACTTTTTCTGCATTAGCCCAACCCCTCGTTAATATTTTTAAACCAACCTTATCAATGGCTAACTAACTTTATTTTATTTCATTAAACAAAATACGAGATTA
>JAYMSV010002842.1:0-10550 GCA_036897745.1 Erodium moschatum | reverse complement strand
ACTGCTACATTGGGGATGGTATATGAAAGGAAGCAGTGCAATACATCATTGGGTATCATTTAAACTATTTTTGGGGAATCAGAAAACTGGTAATGATAATGTTACTCCTGCCCCCTGTCACCCGCTAGCCCGTTTCTGATGTGCACATGGTCTGATATGAGAGATATAATATCGTAGCAATGCCAAGGGTTCATTGGCGTGAGAGCACCCAATATTCAGACACAGCTTAAGCTGTTAGGTTAAGAAGACTTGATATAATATTAGAGAACCAACTCAAGAAGAAGATCAAGCTGATAGTTGAATTCAAACTTTACCTATAGTTAATTGGATCCAGGTTAGGTAATTTTATATGGATGGATATGCTTGCACTTTTCGTGTGAATTCTCAAATCTAGTATGCTGTAGCTTTGGTAGCTGTTAATGACAAATGCATCCTAAAATTTACTTTCAGTTGATGCTACTCTATAAAAAACGTAGCAGGGTGCTGAAACTAGGAAGGGTGAAGGTAACAATGAGACATAGTAACTTCAGTACAATGTTGGGTTTGTTGGCACTGCCAATCAAGTCAAGTTGTTGTAGTATTGCATTTTTTAGTTGAAACCAAACTTGTTTGGAGAGTAATGGTGAAATTTAAAATGGGGCCCACTTTAACAAGTTCTGATGCCGGTTACGTATAATGCTTGTGTTGAGCCTGTATGAACGATGGATCATGGCTCAGTAGCTCAAGATTTATGACATGATTTTTCGCAATGAAGTAGTTTTAAGATTGCCTAAAGCATTGGTGAGATATACTAGGTAGGCAAGGAATTTATGATAGGCTATTGAGCATGCAAGTACTTTCATTACCATAGGTTTATATGCAGTGGCAGATCTAGAGGGTGATAGGGGGGTCCATGGCTCCCCATAAACAAATGAGAAAATTGCTTAGTGGTATATGCCTTCCTAGTTTCATTGTACAACCAAGGTTCGATGCTGATGAAAGTTAAGTTTTAAGCTGTGTTTTTCGGAATTTTTTCACTTGGGCTTTGTGTTTGGTCTTGGGCTTTTTTTTGGCTACCCCTGAATTCATTTTCTGGTTCAGCCACTGTTTTTATGGATGACAAATAAGTTAAATCTATGGTTTGAATCCCTAATTACTGTTCCTAGATCTTTGCAATAGGCAATACCATTTAAATTTTAATCAAGGTCCATGGCTTAAATCTTGTAAATCTTGATTGTAATCTTACAGTTTGGTCAAGATCCATAGGTTGAATTTTGTAACCCTTGATTGCTATACTAGATTTTGGTCAAGGTCAATGTGTTGAATCTCGTAATCATCGACCGCTATATTAGATTATAATCAAGATCCATGGATTGGATTTTTAAACCTTGATTGTAATCTTAGATTTTGACAAGATTCAGATCTTAGCTAAGGCTTTCTCTGTCTCGAGAAAATCTACTTCACCAAACCATATTTTCATTATTAATGTGCTTTCTCTTTTAAAAATAAAGCGGTATGCTTTAAAAGCAAGAGATTATTTTTTGTTGTTTGGTTGCCCTTAAAAAATTTCCTTACCAGAAAGCAGTCGGTTTACTAATTTTCATTTGTGCTACATATGGAAGAAAGGAAATGTCCTGAAAATATTTTAGGGGGATTTATTTTACTCAAAACAAATGTTTCTCACTGCCTATTGGGTTAAAATCTACCAATGTTTCCCTTTTAAGTTTGATATTTTATAGATCCCACATATTTTATGTTGAGGGCTGAACAAGTTGTCCTTTTTCTCACTTAATTTTATGAAGGTTGTGAGAAAAAAACTGATACTCACATTTTGTATCTTGTGATTTTCCTATAAGTTGATTATGCAAGACAGAGTTCTAAGGTTTCATATTGTTATTGCTTTTAGTTTGTAATTAAGTAGTATCAAACTAAATTCATCCAAAATATTGCAAAATTATGTTTTATATATAATTTATTACCATGTTTCATGTTTGAATTGAATCAGTCTTGAATAAAATACAACTACTATTATAAACAAAGGTTGATTGCCCATGAATATGCTGGATTCGTGCTCTTAGGTCCTGGCAAGAAATTTCAGATCATGGCTGCCTATCCTCTTTTTTATAACATATGGTAGTGAATAAATTTTATGAGTTTGTTGAGGTGCCAATTTTCCATTGACATTATCCTAGAATATATAGATAATGCTATTAAAAATATTCTGGGATAATTTGCCACATCTTATTTTCCACTGAACATATATTTGAATAATTCCTTGCATGTCACTTAAATCTGTTACTTTCTGTTTTTAAGCTGAAATTCATCTCCTTTTCCTAATCAACACTAACCAGTAACCATGCATGTTAACTGTGCTAGGTAATATTTCCTAATCTCATCTGCTTGGCTTCTTAGTTTCTTCATTACTCCATGTCAAAGCCTGTAGTGCTATCTTTCTGAAGCAAAAATGTTTTGCCAATTAGGTCACAGTTTGTTTAAATTTGCCTATATGTGATAAGGAGTTGGGAAATGGTCAGGCTTGTCTGCGCATGGGCTGGGGTTCAACATACATTGATCTTTGAGATATGTTTGTCGTGTTGCCATCTTGGATGATATCCAATGACAGTTAATTGACTTGACTTGTCTGCAATAGTCTGCGGGATCTGCTCATTCTAATTGAAAGTCTTACTATAAGATTTTTCATCATATTTGATATGCTCTGCCAAGTACTCAAGTGAATATTACACCAGTGGTACATATTGTATAATCAGTTCCAGCAACTACCTTTTTGTTGCCTATCACAAACATTGGAACCTAATTTGTGAAGTGGATAAGGGTAAGAGCTGTGCACCATTAGGTTAGTTTTGGACTACAAATCAGCTTAAGAGATAATCTAGTGTGAAGAATTTTATATTTCATTGCAAGGAAAGGATTTTATGTCAGGTGTCCGTTACTAGGAAATTTGTAAGGTATTGTGTATATCTTAGATGCTTAGATAAACCAGTGACTAGAAATCCTATTCCTCAAAACTCCAGTTTAGTGATATCTGGAATGATTATGAGCAGCCCATGAACTTCCTTATCAATGTACATAATTTGCTTCCTCTAAGGACAGTTGACCACATAACTGCGTGGTGGACTAATTTTTTTTATTCATAATGATAGATATAAACCAATTAGTAACCCCTTTACAGTCTAGACCGTTTTTACCCTTGTGACATTGTCTCTGATAGAATAAAATGTGGTTAGTGTAAGATACTGGCTTCAAACCATTATAAAGTCAACCCTCAATCTTGTTTTATCTTATAAATTTTTGGTGTCTGGTTCTGATTCAATTTTGTGCTTTTTAATAGTATTACTCCTTATCGGCATACGATAACTTGTTATGTTATCTTGGAATTAGGTTGAGGATGTGGTGTCCATTTATTTTTGGTTTAACAGGAATAGTACTTTCCTTATTATGCATAATCTCTATGCCTTGGGAAGTTAAGAATATATCTATGTTAGTTATGGTATAACGATAACAGAGCTATAAGAAGTTGGAATGATTCAAGTGAAAGACTAATTTGTTATATGCATAAAATGGTGGTGCTTTAAGACTCAAATTCACCTATTCAACTGTCACGTGTTAAAATTGAATATCTGGACTCATGAACCGAGAAAATAGCTAAATGCCTCATCACCATATGTATGTGAGATAACTGTATGGTTTTCTGCTGATTTTAAATATCTCTCTACTTTGTCAGAAGTTGATTTTAGCTAGGACAACAATTGGCACCTATTGCTGTGCATTATTAACCAATTAACGGTGCATCGTATTATCATTATTGCTCTTTTCTCTGTTATATTTACAACATTTTTTGTGGGCTTGTAGTGAAATTTCTGCCACTAGCATTGGTTTTGCATTTGTGCAAGATGAGCCAACAGGGTCAAGGTACCAACTCTACTCAAATTGATCTTCCTATGAAGAGGAAACGCGGGCGTCCACGCAAGTATCAGAACCTGGTTCAAGGGGAAAACATGATGGCCATCGCCATGCCTGGACTTGACAGTGCCAGGAAGAACAAGGTCAGTCCAGATACGAGTGAAAAAATGAATAATGATATGGTGGGTCAGGTGGTTTCTGGTGTCATTGATGGTTCATTTGATGCTGGGTATCTTCTAAATGTTAAAGTAGGCAACACTGACACCCACTTGAGGGGTGTTGTGTTTCTACCGGGGCCAGTTACTCCGGCAAATGATATAGCTCCACATGTTTCAATGCTACAAATGATATAGCTCCACCTCCCGGGTCCACTTCCCAATCTAAACCAAGTACAAGGTCACCTTTGGAGTTAGATATTCAATCTGCTGTGCCAATGGCAGTTGAAACCCAAATTGGTTCTGTTACAGTTCTGCAGGCTGATGACTTGGCAAAGAATAACACAGGACCATCCTTGGAAGGCATTTTTGTGCCCAAGCCAACTTCAGAGTCTGGACTTGAGATTCCCCTATCAGTTAGTGAGCAACCAGTGGAGATAATGAACCAAGGTATATTTCCAGATCGAGCTCCTCCCTTTGAGATTCACTGTGCTGCTCAAATGGAACTTGATAAGCAACCTGCTTCTGCAATACTATCTCTAGCTGTTAACTCAGCAAATAATGACATGGGTTCTTCCCTGGAAGGAAATTCCTTGCCACAGCAAACTTCAGAGCCTGAATTTGGGATTTCCTTAACAATACAAGATAATACACAAGTCATTGGGATCAACACTACTTCCTGAGCAAGCCTCATTCATCGGGCTTCAGCTTGGCACCTATGCTACATCTTCCTCTGATGTGGTGCCTGTATCTGGAAACTCAGCAGAAATTGTCACAGATCCATCCTGGAGAGGCAAGCATGTGTTACAGCAAACCTCAGAGTCTGAACATGAGATTCGCCAGTTACACCAAGACAATAAGCACCAGTCTACACAGCAGGTAGCTCCCTTTGATCTTCAATCTGCCTTCCCAACTGCACTTGGTATCCAGTCTACTGAGTTGTTGAAGAATGACAAAGGTCCATCCTTATCTGGACTTGGGGACCAGTCTGCTCCATTCATGGCACAGATGAAGTTTGATAAAGTAATTGAACAAAAAGAACTATTTGGAGATTTCAAGTTGCCCGAAGAAGTGAAGAAACCTAATATTGAACTCACAGGTGAAGGACCTGGTACTGGCAACGATTTAGTTCTGAGAATAGGGTGTGAAGCTGAAGGTAGTCAAAACCACAGATAGGTGTGGCCATCTGATAATTAACGATAGTAAGCATATATCCAGAGTAATCCTTGTACTGGGATGGTTACATGGTTCCATAGCATTTGACACAAGTAATCTCATCTGCCTTATTTGGAACTTTCATTTCATGCCCTTGTTTAGAAAACTCTCCAGTGTTTGGGCCGAACCTAACTGTCAAGAATACACTGTCTTGGTTTGCATACTATCATATTCAAGTTCACCTTTAAGATGATGCATAAAAAAGCTTTTGTTGGCTTGTTGCCTCGTGCTCAGAGTTTACCGAAGTTCCATAACTATTTTAGGCAGAGCACTAAAATTCTATTTGGATCATTTGAGGCTAAAAACTACAAGTTCAAACCATCAGCTCAAATGACCAACATCTTTAATTCTTCAAGTAGAGATTTATATTGCAGATAAAACACTATCAGACATGCAAAGGTAAAAACAGGGTCAAATAAGTATTCGTATTCAATACTCTTCCACATGCACAGAAAAAATCCATTGTACCTTACAAATTGTTGTCCTCAACATAAGGTCCTGACATGGGGAAAATGTTTATAATGGTCCTCGCAGTGTTACAACTGAATGAAAAAAGAAGCAAGCCTCATCAGCTATACCCTCCTAATTGATGCTGCTGTGCAGGCTGCACTTGCTGGTAATTTCCATAAGCAGGATAGCCGCCATAATACATATTGGGATCTTGAGGAGCTGCCGCATAGCCATAGGACTCCATACCAGGTGTATACCCATAATATCCCCCATTCCATTGATTTGGATCTTGCTGAGGCTAAGGATTCACCACATCATTAGCAACATATATCATGTCTTAAGTCCCACATAGAAGAAAAAAGATCAAATTTTGCTACCTGTTTGTTTGCAGGACTACGGCCCCATGACAGCCGCACATTTTGTCCACCAATCTGTGTACCATTTAACACCCTCAATGCTTCCTCTGCAGAGCTCCTGATGTAAAGAAACCAGAAAATGTTTTATGCTGCTACCAAGTGATGCCGTCAGAACCATTTTGCTATTTTTTCTTACCTCTCCACAAATTGAACAAATCCACACCCCTTATTAACAGGAATCTTCACATGCACTAACTCCCCATATGGACTGAATACTTGTCTCAACTGCTCATCTGTAACATTGGGATCCAACCCACCCACAAATATCTAGCATGAAATAGTATTCGTCAGATTTGGTGTCAATAAAATAGTTACAAAATTGAATCTACACATTCCACAAATACCCACAGTTGTGACGGTTGAGTCAATTTCACTCTGAGAACCTTGTGAACTCAGGTATGAACCTGCAATGGGGAGAACAGCGAAATAACAGTGAGCATCAGGCCCTGTAAGGCAATTTCAACAGGCTACAATATCACCAGAATAACATTAGAAACAAGTAAACTAACATCCATAATTATACTTAACCTTAAAACCAAGCCAAGAGAAAAGGATTGTGCTATGTAAAATAAACCTTCACTGTCATTGATTCTCATTAACTCAATTTTACTGAGAATCAATGAAAGTGGAAAGAAAAATACCATTTCCAAATGTAGCCAAAAGCAACAGAAACCACACCACTACAAACCAACAAACTAAATAATAAAAGTAGAATTTCATTTTTCCCGTTGTTCTAGAAATTCTGATCATCTCCCCGTGAACTTGGTGAAAATTAACCATACAATTTTGAAAAGTTTCTACCTATGAGTGAAATCGGTCAAAAACATGATCAACTTAAATCAAAACTCAGTCAAAACACAAACTAGTTTTCATATACAATTCTAAAGTGTATGAAATTTTGTACTGAAAAAGAGATTACCGTTAGCTAGTCCAATCTACTTTCAAATACAATTTGATTTCACAGAACATGAAATCAAAACTGATTGGAACTATCTTATTTTACCAAACTATTGCCACTTTTTGTCTTCAATATATGTATTATATATTTTTTAATTTAATACAAAACACGTTTTGCCAATATATCCCCACAAGTTAAAAGATCCTTAATCAGCACCTCACCCTTTTCGACTATTACCAAGCTTTAGACCTTGATTTTTCTTGATTTCCACAAGCAAAAGTATTAGACTACACTGATGACTGAACTGCTATTCATTCACTTATTTCCTTCCAATTCACACAAAAAAATGTTCAAATGAACAAACAGTGTTGTAAAACTTAAAAAATCCCTAGCCCTTGTCCAGCCAAATTGCAGATAAATCAGATGAGTATGACATAATATAATTTGCAATGATTAACTAAAACCACAGTGGTAAGCACGTGCATTGCCCCTATACTGCAAAACTAAAACAGCGTTATTTAATGAAAATACTTCTCAGATGGACTGTTCACAAGATTTATCATACTTGTAACTTGATAATGATAAAGCACAATCAATTAAATCAGTTCACGAGGTATACAAAATTTATGAACTCCCATCAGTATGACAAGACTAAATATTTACTTCGAGAATGACAACGAAAAGGATAGTCCACCCAAAATTGTAAAAAAAAATGTAGAGAATACCAATAATAGGTAAGAATAGTTTGAGCCATACTCAGACTAGCAGCACATTTACAAACACTGACACTCTTGCAAGAGAACTGAAATATTTACAATGACACGTCTATAGAGAGCCCAATGAAACAAGACATTAAGGGAAGTAAATGATAATGTGAGGTTACTGAAAGAGGAGAAATATGATTGACATTATCAAGGAAACATTGGAATTGGACTAACTAGTGAGATTTACGACAATATACCACCTGCTAGGAAAAGGTTCAAGCAGTTCCAATGAATTTCAACATGCCCTTGGAGATTCTCCCAAATAGACATCTAAACATTCATTTGTAAAACATCAAACCTAAGAAAATGCAATGGATAAATTGGCTGAAAATGTGAAGGAATTAAATAATTAACTTCTTTGAATGAATATGAGTAAAGAATGGAAAGATAAATATCTAACAAATAATTCTGGCAGTAACTGCATTGGCAAAATCAGCAGGTAACTGGAACAGTAATGAAATATAACTTTGATGACCACTTAACCAATAGAGCTGAAAAAGTAATTTGACGAAGAAGCATAATGAATGGCCTCACAAAACTGAAATAAAAGGGTGAACCTTTAACGGGAAAACTAACCTAAGCAAGGCCACAGACTAATAGGGTAACCCAGTGAGCTGAAATCAGTTCCAGGCCCCAAGATGGTATATCCTCTTGACGCTCTGCTGAGACAATATGAGCTCTATAAGTTATAGAAGGTTTCAATATTTTAATACTTAACAGCATTTGTTATGGTTATATTGTGAAGGAAATACAAGAAGGAAAGACTTTGAATATGATGTCTATCTCCAAGAACCTAACAGATAGATCAAATATGACAATGCTTCACAATGACATCAATAAGCAATCAAAAACCATAATCAGGACTACCAATCTAAATGGGTGAGTTATGAACAAACACGGCATATTGAAATCTAAGGACTGGCGATGCTTAGACCGGGCAATTAATTAAGTTACCATGGTATACCTCTGATGCAATTTACTAAGCCAGGCTGGTAAGAAACCAATGGCTGTCAAGAAACATACCACTTTGATATTGCTGACTGCCTCCTGGCTTCTTGTTATTAGCTGGCCCAATTCGCATAGGCCTTGATGAACAGAAAACACCATTCATCTCAGTCATGGCGCGTATCTGTTCGCTTTCATCTCCAAACTTAACAAAACCGTAACCCTTTGTGTGCCCAGTTAGCCTATCAATCACAACTTTGGCACCCTTAACTGAAGAATAATGGGCCTTGAATGTCTCTTGTAGAGTGTAATCTGTCACGTCAGAAGCCAAATCACCTACAAATATAGTGAATTCGGGGGAATCATCTGAGCGCCTACCACCTGCACTGAAGGATGCCCAGTTCAGTCTGAATTTCTGCCCACCATTTGGCATGGTGGTTCCATTATATGTCTGCAATATCCTCTCAGCAACTGCATGAGAGACAAACTCAATAAATCCATAACCCTCTGATTGAGTAGTCAGCCTATTACGAATAACTTTGACAGATAGAACTTGAGCCTGCAACCAGAAAAGCATCCAATAAAAACTTGAAGACCAAAACATCACATTCCTTGCAGCCATTGCAGAACTGTACAATCAAGCCTATAGCTATGTTTAGATGCAAACTTACTGACAATTATGTTCAACAGAACAGATAAAAACATCAAATTTATATGCACACTTTTGTACCAGCAGTTGCATCCCATCCTAATTCTTTACACCCACAATCATCACTTCATAGGCAAGTTTCTTATTGTGAGATCTCAGGGGGGTCTGAAGGAATTAATGAGTCAGGCCCATCAAGACAAAAAAGCATGCCTAGTAGAGACGAAAAGATAAAAACACATTGATGACTAAGAAAACAATCATCAGGCTATGTAAGTTCCAAAGAGGATATAATGTATCCAACTTCCAAAAGGCAAAAGCCCAATGCAATGAAAGCAATTCCTCATACCAATAATCAGACCTAAACCAAATGATGCAGACATTAAATCCGTAATCACACAAGAAGAGCAAAGACGACGATTGTCATTGGCTGTACCTCGTTGTTAATGCTAGGAAAGCAACTACGAAGATAAGCGTCGTCCATCCAGTTCTGCAAGTCCCCGATCCAGAGCGTGCGGACCTCGTCGGGGCTGGCCGGAGGAGCTGGATTGTGCTGCAGAGGTGCCGCTGCGTGAGGTGGTTGTGGGTTCCACATGGGCTGGGGCTGGGCTTGTGGGTACATCATCATAGGATATGGCTGTTGCTGCGGCTGGTAAGGGTAAGGATACGGGTATTGCTGACCTTGGGGGTCAACAGGTAGCGGAGCAGCACCATTCGCAGACTGCATCGTGTTGATAGTTTTGTCGAGATTGTTCGTTAGGGGGAGAAAAAAAAACCCTAATCACAGAAGGGGAAGGAGGAGGAGCCTCATTACGAGGATAAAAAGAGGAAAGAGAGGGAAACGGGTTAACGGACACGTCAGGTACCTGACATGGCACTGGTACGATGATGTCACCCCATCCTCTTATTGTGAGAGTTTTTCCAAGAAAACATTTAGAACGAAAATTGATTTTTACAACTAGCATCGACCAGGGGTGGGTTTCTGTTAGTAACCGGATACGACACCTTAAAGCATGCACATCGTGCGCACCTCCCGTCCGCACCCAGACCACAAAACAACAACCCCGATGGTGCGGGGTTTGTGCTTCGCGCGGTGCGGCGTGCAGAAAACGCGAAGCCTCGACCCTGAAGTCCAGAACCGAGCGGCGAGGTGCGGAGCTC